>JAQZBX010065403.1:0-16321 GCA_029593785.1 Cabassous unicinctus | reverse complement strand
TTTATATATATATATTGCAATTAAAGGAATTAAAATAATTCATCCTAACCCAAAGGTTGGTTTGCAAATGTATGAGAAATTATTATGCGTGAAAATTGTCCTCACAGTTTAAAAGTATTGTTATTTCATAGAATTACGGCTGCCTTATTAATATTTCTTTGTTTTTAGTAAACTTTTAATGAAGTAGAACATACATGTAGAAAATTGGATAAATCATAAATGTGGTTTGAAGACACCCTTTGTACCCGTAACCACCATAACTATAACCAGCACCCAGAAGAATAAATGGACTGTTAACACCCCGCCTTCCCCTCCCATCCCCCCCACAACCAGAAGTCCTTCTTCCTGGCTCTTCCTAGGCATTACTCTCCAAAGGAAAACCCAGACTGCTATCACCATTGATTGCTTTTGCTTGCTTTTGAACTTTCTATGATTGGAATCTTACAGTATGTGTTGTTTTGTGCCTGGCTTGTTTTGCTCAACATTCTGATGGAGAAGTTCTTTCATGCAACTGAGTGTAGCAATATCTTCATTTCAGTATGGTATTACATTTTTGGGGGTTCAGTTATAGATATCATAGATATTTTCTATATTTATATTTAATATCTGTGTCTATATCTATCTATAGTCAAGTTAGTTTATTGTTTTGTTAAGATCTCTATTCTTACTGATTTTTTTTGGTCAAGTTGTTTTATCTGATACTAGAAAGATGTGATAAAATCTTAATTACTGTCTTTATTTGAATAACTATTCAAATAAATAATAATAGTGGATTTATTTGAATCCACTATTATTGTGGATTTGACCTTCTTCTTTTAGATCTATCCATTTTTATTTATGTATTTTGAAGCTATATTTTTAGTTTTATGCGGTTACCTTCCTTTTGGATTGATATTTTCATCATTATGAAATAACCCTCTTTATCTCTTGCTTTTGTTTAAGAAACATTTGCTTAGTCCTAAATCATAAAGATATTACATTATGTTTTCTTCTAGAAGTTTTATTGTTTTATATTTCACGTTAAATCTATGGTCTACCTCAAATTAATTTTTGCATAGGGTATGAAGTTCATTTTTTTCCACATGGATATCAAATTTACTTAGCCCAGTTTATTGAAAACACAATCCCTTTTTCCATTATACCGCAGTAACATCTCTGTCATAAATCAGGTGACCATATCTGTGAGGGTCTATTACGGTGATCTATTGTATTCTATTGGTATATTTGTTTATCCTTGCACTAATACACTCTCTATTAAGTTCAATAGTTTATAATAAATTTTGATGTCTTGTAGTGTAAATCCTCTAATTTCCCTCTTCTTTAAGATTACCCCAATTGTTCTAGACCCTTTGCATTTCAATATAAATTGTAGACTCAGTTTGTCAACTTCTGCAAAAATACCTGCTAGGATTCATTTAGAATTGCATCGAATTTATAGATTATTTTGGGGGAGAATTGACATCTTAACAATGGAGAGCCTCCTAATCTATAAACATGGTAATCTCTCCATTTATTTAAATCATCTTTAATTTCTCTTAGCAATGTTTTCTAGTTTTCACTGTAGAGGGCTTGCCCAATCTTCACTTTGATTTATACTTAGGTGTTTGTTGTTTCTTGGTACTAATGAAATGATATATATTTTTACATTTCATTTTCTAATTGTTCATTTAATCTTCACTTTTGAAGGATATTTTTCTGGATAAGATTCTAGTTTAGCAATTTCTTTCAACACAGTAAAGATTCCATTACATTTCTTCTGCTTTCCTTTGTTTGCCTTAAGAAGTCAGTTGTTGATTTTGCCTTTTTTTCCTGAGGTAGTGTGTCTTTTTCCCCAACTGCTTTAAGATTTTCGCTTTGTCTTTGATTTCAACTATTTTATTGTAATGTACCAGATGTGATTTTTCCTTTTCATCTCAACTCCTTGCGTTCATGACATTTCTTGAATTTGTAACTTGATTTGTTTTTTGTGTGTGAAAATTCTCAGGCATTATCTCTTCAAATATTGCTTTTGTCCCATTTCCTTTTGCCCCTTTCTAGGGCACCAATTGCATATTTTAAACCTTTTCACCAAGCCCTATATGTCTTTGATGTTGTTTTTCGTGTTCTCCAACTACTGATCTCTCCATTCTTCAGACTTGAATATTCTCTATTGTATCTCTCAACAAACTGATTCTCTCTTCAGCTATGTCCAATCTTCTCTTAAAACCCCCTACTGAGTTCTTAGGTTCAGTTATTTTTCTATTCTAGAATTTCCATTGTTTTTGGTTTTTTTCTTTTAAATAAATTCCAGTTCTCTTCTCTTATATTTTCTATTTTCTTGAACATATTAATTGCAGTTATTTTAAAGCCTGTGTCTGATAACTCTAATATCTGGGTCACCCATAGTTGTGTTTTTATTGTGAAATTTTTGTCTTGGTTCTGTTTCTTGATGTGATCAGGTAATTTTTCACTGAATGCTAGGCATTTCTGTATGAATTTTTCAGAAGCTTTGCATAATGTTATCTTCCTCCAGGAAGAGTACATGCTATTCTTGGGTAAACAGTGGACTAATCAGGGACTAGTTGGCACAAGGCTGGTTTGGTGTCTTTGTAATGCTTTGTTCTCCCCTAACTTGCTCCAACGCCCTGAATGTCATCTTCCAGGATTCCCAAATGAATGCATAGGGTGTTTCCTAGAGCCCCTATTCTTTGATGGGTCCAGAACTCAATATTTTGCCTTTCTATCACTTTGAGGAAAAAAAAATTTTTTTTCTGCTCTTAGGGCCTTCTCTGCTTGGCTTCTTAATTTCTTTCTCCATGCAACTTAACCATATAATGCCTCTGGGGGAAATCATGGAGTATATGGCTTACTCCTCTGTATGTTGCTTCCCTTTGGGGTCTTGCTCCCCAAACCCTGGTAGCACGGGCAGCCCTGAACTCCAAATTCTGACTCTCCAGCTCATAAGATTGCCCAAACTCTGCTGGCTTCTCTGACTCTTAGCAGCCTCTTTACTCTTTGCTTCTCAGCTTCTCACCCCATATCAACAATTGACAAATACATGGAGGGGGAAAAAGAGGTATGCAAAAACTTGGGCTCGTCTCAGTGAACTTGCTTTCTCTCTGGGACGTGTCTTCTCAAGTCCTGGCTGCCTTGGCAGTTCTCTACCTTTAAACAGATGATTTTTGTATTTTATCCAACTTTTCTAATGAACACTCTTGCTGAGGTCTATTAGAAGTGATTCCATCACAGCTAGACACTTTTGCCATCTTCAAATTTGAATAAATATGTGCTACAATCTTCAATGCAAAAGCAAGAGAAATAAAGTGACATTTAATAAAATCAAGCAAGTCCAGAATATCTTTCTAATTTTTCTCTCTGTTGTAATGCATGATTGCTTCTGGAATCTTTTAATATAAAAAAACAAACAAACCCTGTAGTGCAGGTTTTGGTCTTATTGTTATATTAAGATAGATAAAGGAAGACTAACCTGTTACATAAATATTCACCTGACTGAGAGACCCTTGGCCTCTGGGAATTCTGAGGTTACTAAAACAAGGTCACTGGATGCAGGAAAAATAGCACTGAGGCTGAAGAATCAATCCACATCCAGTTTTTGCTATATGCAGGTGTGCTGTGGTTCAATTCATACGCTGAGGTTAGCTCTGTTGCTTGGAATCAGCGTTACTCTTCTTTCTGCAACATGAATATCTCCATGGTCCAGGAAGTCTACAACTGCCAATCACTTCTGCAGTCATCAGAAGAGAAGCTTCACTTTAAATTGGTTGATGAAAGGCTAAAGCTCTCAAACAAGCGCAAGAAAAGCAGGAGCTATGTCTGTCTTGTCCAGAAGATACCACCCCTTTAAACATTTTGTTGAAGGAAGAAAGTGGCTGTTTTCCCATCTTTCATCATTTCGGTAAATATTAAGTACTTATTATGTATTCAACTCCTCTGAGGGCTACAGAAGGAATCTAAAACGTTAACCTTAGTCTCTAGCAACTTTGACTCTAGGAAGTAGTCAAGTCTTAGCTCACAAGTCAAAGCAGTCTGCTGTTAAGTGTGAAAATAATTGTAGTAGAAGGTAAGTGCTATGGGACGTGTGGCAGAGGGAGAGCTGTGAGACCTGGAGGAACCCAGGTGGGCTTCATATTCATATTCAGGCCAGTGTATGAAATGGTTTGCACCTCTGCTTCATACTCCCAATTGGCTCTTTCTTCCTCCTTTGGGTTTGTAGTCCGAATATTTGACAACAAATGCCATTTCAGCATTCTGTGGCTTATTTATCAGGCAAATCATCTCCAGGGCAAGTGAGCATTCTCAGGATTTCTTCTCCTTGGGACCATATATCTCTGCCATCTAGAAAGAACTCTCACCTGCAAGCATGTCCCTGCATCACACCTCAACTGCTTCTTGGGGGTCAGCAGTTGCCATAGAATGCGTAAAAAGGCAGTGACAGTCAGAGAGAGAATCAGGGGCTGAGTTACTCAGAGGCCATTGCTCAGAGCTTTGAAGAGGTTTCAACAAAGTAGTGGCATTGAGAGAAAATTATTTATAATCATTTCCTCCCTTTTTCTTGTTGGCTCTGTGAATTATTCCAGAAGGCAATGGCCAGAACTTTATGGGAACCAATTGATATCTTATATGAGCAAAATAAAAGATAATTGATTGAGAATATCACTTTATCTCCTTTCTGTAGTTGAGTAGAGTGAATTTTCCCCACTTGCCATTAGAATCCAGAGAGGGTTTATTATTCAAGGCTGATGTTAATTTTTCAAGTCATTTAGCCTCAGAAATAGTTCTTTCAATAGTTTTAGGTTTCAGCAAGGAGACACCCTAGGTATAAAGGGAGAGCAACAAGCAGGATACAAGGGAGGCGAGTCTGGGACCCCTTGCGGAAGGCGGAGACCAGTCATGGCTCCTCACTGCAGACCCTGTTCTCCAAAGTCTAGCACATTGCTGGAAACAGAGCAGGAATTCAAGTTGTTTAGTTGAATTGACTTTGGAAATTGGGTCGTTGTCTTGCATGCCACACGTCATCCGCTCATTTATATGCCTCACCTGCCTGGGAGTGACTGTCTCTTGCTCTCCTGGGAGAGCTGCTAGAACCAAGAGCAGCACTCAGGAAATTCTCAAACAAACCCATCATCATCTCTATCTTTGGGATTTCAGCAAAACCTCAGAGATGGAGTGTTTGGGGACAAGATGGAGGAATGGGAGCTGAGTGCAGCCAGCGAGTCCATTCGAGTTGAAGGAGAATACCCAGAGGGCTCTTAGTGGAAGGCCGAGCCCTCCTGGAGAGAGGTCTCCAAAGTGAGCTACAGGGTCCAGACTTCAGTCCTGGCCCTCGCTCTGGCCACCGTTTTAAAGAATGATTCCGAGAAGGCCCAGCGGCACTAGGAATGGGCAAACTTTGACTGTAAAGGAACAAACAATAAATATTTTAGATTTTTCAGGCCCTGCAGTGCAACTATTTAATTCTGTCATCGTAGCTCAAAAGCAGTCAGAGGTAATATGTATAAAATGAGTGTTGCTGGGTTCCAATAAAACTTTATTTTAGGACACTAAAATTTGAATTTAATATCATTTTCATTTGCCATGAAATATTCTTCTTTTGATTTTTCTCCAACCATTTTCAAATGTAAAAGCCATTGCCTGCAGGCCTTGCAAAAGCAGGCTGTGGGCCGGACTTGACCTGTGAGCTGTAATTTCCCAACCCCTGTAGTCAATAGGGTGCTTAGAGATTCCTACTACAGGTGATGAGGAATGCAAGATCCCCAAGAACCTTGACCAACTGAAAAAGATGGACTGGCTCAGACTCTGAGAGCCGCTGTAACAAAGTACCACAAAGTGGGTGGCTTCAAACAGCAGACATTGATTCCCACCCAGCTCTGGAGGCTGCAGTGTAAAATCATGGTGCCTGCAGGGTTGCCTCTTCCTGGAGGCCCTGAGGGAGAACCTCTTCCATGCTGGTGATGGCCAGCAACCCTTGGCATCCCCTGGCTTATAGCTACATCACTTCTATCTCTGCCTGTGTTGTCACGGGGCCTTCATCTCTGTGTCTCTGCATCTCTGTGTCCAAATCTCCCTTTCTTATAAGGACAACAGTCATTGGATTAAGAGCCCATCCTAACCCAGTACATCCTCAACTAAACTTGATTACATCTTCAAAGACCCTGTTTCCAAGTAAGGTCACATTCACAGGTACCAAGACTTAGGATTTGAAGTCATCTTTTTTAGGAACGTACTTCAACCCACTACATGAACAAAATCTAATAAAATAAAATGTGATGGATCACATTCATTAATTCAGTAAATACTCCTTGAGCATTTGCTATGAGCGAAGCACTGTTCTTTTCACTGGCAACACGGTAGTAAACCCTCTAGCCAAAGTCCTGCCTTCAGGAGCTTATGTGGTTCTGTTCTCTAAGGACAACTAGTCATCACAGCTCAGACTGGGCCCCAATAACTGAATACCTCTTGCCTTTGGAGAAAAACATAAAATTCTACACTTAGGTTCAGAGAACCAAACCACAAATCCTGGGCGAGGGCCACATCTTGTTGGGGCGTCAGTTGACTCAGTATGAGTCAATAGTGTCTTGCAGCTGAACTAAGGGTAACATGATCTTAGGCTGTGTTAATAGAAATAAGGGTTTTGAAGTCAATAAATGATCTTCCATCTCTACTTTAGGCTGGTCAGGCCATGCTTGGAATAGTGAATCTGGAAATGAGGTGATTCCTCATTCAGCAGCTGTTCTTGAGGGCCTACTGTGTGCCAGGCATCGAACTTGAGCAAGTTTCTCAGGGATGCTGTAGTGAGTGAGGCTGGTTCTTTTAACAGTTTAATAGGGGATTGTCGTTCATGGTGCTGTGATGCAGCCAGGAGGAATAAGTGAGTCTGGAGAAGCATATGGATTATGAAATCACAAGAACCAAGAGTATCTGAGCTATATCTCCGTGCTTGAGGCTGATAGAAGGGGTAGCTTTGTCCTACTGCCGCAAATATCTCAGGGCTATTAATGGCAACAGAATATTGAGCTGGATATGTCCTGGGTCAACCAATTTTGGCAATTTCTATTTTCTGATGAGAACCTTTTAGGAATAGACGTAGAGTAGGTGCTAAATTATCTCCTAATGGAATTCTCTATATTTGGGATTTTCTTATCCCCATTGGACAGTGAACAATGATGTTCATAATCATGACCTTGAGATAATACATGTATCATCAAAAAGAGTAAATAGTGTTTAATATCATCTTGATATTAAATATATGATACTATGTTTCAGTTGTTTGAAAATGATATTCTTGATATGACAAACATAGCTCTTTATTAACCATAATGTTTAATTACCAAGTACTCATTTAGTCTCCAGCCAACTCAGATTACAGTTGACCGTTATCCTTTTGTATGACTGTAGAAAGGAGTTATTGGTAAGTAAATAAGCCAATGCTTTCTTTGAAAGGCCTGAGATACAGCATATTCAACCCATTTATTTTCTGAAGGGGCTTGTGAGGTATAGATGACTGGCATATCAGCCATTGGCAGAACCTGCCACATCTCATCAGTCCTAAGATACACATTTTCCCACCTCTTAACACTTTTGAAATCATGATGCATCTTAAAATCAATGGTGTCTTAAACATTCGTAACTGTCAATGTTTTCTTTCTTTCCCCCCTCCTTCCTTCTATCCTTCCTTCCTTCCTTCTACATAGAAGAAATATGCATCTTACAATTAAAGGCATTTTCGATTTGAAGGAATGTGGTGTTTTAAAAATCAACTATTCTCCTCTTAATAGTGATACCTTGGGGTAGCTTTAGGGTCAGATTTAATCTCCATAATCCCCATCGGCCCCTTCCCAAAGCTACCCCAAATAAAAATACTATTCTTCATCATGGAAAATGGATGTTTTCTCAATCTTATATAAGACATTAATAAAAGCATGTTTATTTTTATTTACTTGCAACAAAAACTGTAACTAAAAAAGCTACGTTTGCCATGAAGATGTACCTTTAAGAAACATTTCCATCCTCTCAAATCAGATTGTTGACCCATGCCTCTCCTAGGTTAGAAAAATTGACAGAGCCACTCTCAACTGTTAAAGAGAGGCAATTTTATTTCAAATATGTCTTTGCATTAGTAATGGAACAGCCCCTAAATTCCTTTTTCTTCACCAGCATACTCCCTTGCAATGTGTAAAGAGGCTAGAGGCAACTAATATTTTTATTTTAGATCAAGGTTATTTTTTTTGGTCAATTGCTAACTCATGGGCTCACTGGATATGAGTTCTCAGCTACTTTTCATCTAAATCAAGACCAGAAGACTTGCTGATGTGCTTGAACTTGTTGGTAAAAAGATTATTCTGCACTTGGGCTCGAGGTAAAGGAGACCCCATTCCCGTGTTAGATCTTTGGGAGGCAGCAGCACAGATGGTGTGACTGGCAGTTTAAATACTTTCAACACATTTTCCTTCTGTTTTTCATTCCGGGTAGTTCTTTTCTGAGTTCAAAGACAGTCTCCTCCTGGATTATAGAAGCTCAGTGATTTATGGCCATCTCTAAGATTGTCCTACTCTGCTTTTAACAGTAATCAAACCTCATACCTCCATTTAATTTGGCTAAAACAACTTGATTCTAACTTTAAGGGATTTCTTATGATGTCAGGGGAGCACACCTCTGTGTTTCTTAGCCTTCACAAGAGAGGGAATAAATAAATTGACAGCTCTTATGTAATTGATGATTTTCTTTGCCTTTCTCTTTTCTTTTCTTTATATTTGAAGTTATTTTGTACAATTTAATGATCATCCACTTTCTTTTCTGAATCTTTACTCAAAACTTTATGAAGGAGTAAATAGAAAGCAAAAGATGTATATCTTTTAAATAGACCATGGAGAGGTCTATTTAACCACATTTTCTGCACCTTCTATCACTTTACTGTATCACATTTCAATGTCAAGTCTGGAAAAAACAACAAAATCAATAATTTTGACATTTCAATCTGTCAGTTCTTCTAGCTCCAATTTTGTTTTTAGGCAGTCTGTAAAATTACAGATACAGTAAAAAAATACCAAATGAATTAGAAATGAGACAGCCAGCATTGTTTTCAATATTGTAAGTGTCAGAAGCATCCCGGGTAAATGTTGTGCTTGATTATTTAGTTAATACTTCTAAGAGGTTTTGTGGATGTCTGATATTCTTTTTCTCCCAAAACCCAGAGAAGGAAGGACCACTCTCTCTCACCTTTCCCAGGAGTCTTCGTGGTACCCTAGGCTGAGAATATCAACCTCCACTCCCATCGTTGGACACCCTGCTCATATACTTGGAAGCCATTCCCCTTAAAACTCTGCCAGGAAAATGTTTTTTTTTTTCTCTTCTGGAAACTGAAATGCTCTTCTTAATAGACAAAGAATCATATCACTTTTGTGTTCCTTTCATTGTTCTTTATTTTTTTATTTGATAACCAGGAGCTCAGAAATAAGATCATTTTACCCCAAGAACAATTCCTTCCAACATAATATATGGCTTATGAGCTCTATTTAATTTGTATTCTTAAAATAATCTTTTTCTGTTTATGAAAGTAATATTTGTTATAGAGTTGGCTAAAAAAGTCAGAACAACTGAAAGTATAATGGAAAAAATGAAGATCATCTAAATTCACACTTTCTAAATGCTAATATTTTGGGGTACGGTTTCCATCCAGTATTTTTTTTTTTTTCAAACAGAAAAAAAATTGTTTGTTTACTTGATATTAATTGGTAGTATATTTTGTATTCTGCACTTCTTACTTGACAAAGTATCTTAAACCTTTCCCTAGGCTATGAAAAATCATTCATAAATGTAACTTTTGATGACTGCATACTATTCCACCAGATGTTGAACCATATTTCCTCAACCATTCCACTACTATTGGCTGTATAGCATGAATCTAATTTTTACTTCAGACAATAAGTCATTGACAGCATTTTATTCCTGCCTTTCCTTAGTGCATGAGTCTATAAACTTTTTTCGTAAAGTCCAGGTAGTAAAAAATTTACGCTTTTTAGGCCATACATTCTCTTATAATTACTCCCTTCTGCCATTGCAGAGAGAATGCAGCCACAGGCAATGTGCAAACGAATGGGCATGGCAATGTTCCAATAAAACTTTATTTACAAAAACAGGGTTTGGCCTTTGTCCTATAGTTTGTGGACTCCTACCCTAATGTATACAATTTTATGCTTCCAGGCCTCAAAACCTTTTTTAGAATTAAGCAGGTAACTAATTATTAATCAATGACATCATTTTCTATAATTGGATCCTTTACAGTTAATTTTTCAGTCCAAACCAGCTCACTGGCAGGAGTCCACAGCAGTCCATAGCCAGCTTCGAGGGCAGAGGCACAGTTCTGTGCTTGAGGCCCTCCGGGTGGGGTCAGATGGGCTGTGTCCCAGGTTGTGAGGCCTCAGGCAAACCCATCCCCTGGACTGGAGCAATGATCACTGGTACATTATTTACCCACATGTCAACTCTGTTTACAAAGAGTGTCTCCAATGGGCTTTGCCTGTGTTTGTACCTGGGTATGCCAGACCATCATTGCTTCCAGGCTCCAGCCAGCCAGGTAAGAAACCAGGAAAGTCAAGCAAAGAAAAAAATGCAGTGAAACAAGTCCGACCGTCCTCACAGAGCTAAATTCTCCAGCTCTTAGTGGTCGAATCCCACTTGCCCAAACCCCACCTCTTTTGAAAATTTGAAATGAATCTTAAAGTTGAATATGAGATAATGAACCTCTGATTTCAACCCCTTTGGAGCTGTTGTGTAGAGTGTACCTCAAAGGGAGAGGATTCTTGCATGTTTCTAAGAAGTGCCCAAACATGCGTGTATGTGTGTATGTGCAAAACTGTGGGGGGATAATCAAAAGAAAGTTCAGGAATAACGGGGTCCATATATTTTCACGGGTGCAAGAAGCGCACATAGGCATTACAACTCCCATCAGTCTGCTTTCTTCCAAGGCAAGAAAAAAGGTTTTGAGTGACCAGCTGTCAACTAGGGTGGCGTGAAATGTTTCATAAAACTCTAAGAGGTAATCTCTGAACATGTACTACCATTAAGCCAACCAAAATATTGAATAAAAAGCCAGTCCAAGCCTACATATTGTAACTTGAGATGTGATTTTTTTAGCCTTTATCAGGGTTGTCTCAAGTTCTCTGGCCGTGAATTTCAACTTATTTATAATTTATTGCTCACAAGGAGGAGCTAATTTGGAGATTATTATATTTTGTCTTGAAGCTGATATTTGAGCTAGGAGCAGAATCATGGCCCACCCTCTCTAGGGTTTGCCAACGATAGATTTGCTTCTTTATCCTTCAAGTCAGTTGAGGAATTTTAGAGGGAAGAAGACAAATGCCGGTAGAAAAATGTTAACTTAATAAAAAGGGCTAAGATCAGATTTCCCTCTTTGTAGCTGCCTCCCTCCTGGAATCCTTTTGTTGACTTCTTGAAACTTCCCGTGATTTATAGGACCTTTTTCCTGTAGGCTGAATGCCTTTTGATTAAGAAGTGAACCACAGCTCCAAAACCACAGGGACAGCTGTTGTTTAAATTATCCAGAACGCTTACTGCCATTTTCCGCTTTGTTATGCAAAGACCTTGTCTTGGTGCTGAAAGTTGACTCTGGTGCCCTGAACAAGCACTGCATCCCTTTTTAGCACCTTTGGACCAGTGGAATCTTTACAGAAGAAAGTTTTCGGGCTTCTAAATGGGTGCTGGGAGGCGTGGTGGTCTCTGTGTGTTCTGGATTCCTTCCCACCCTTAGGGTCAATGAGTAGTCTGACTACACAGAACAGTGGTTCCAGAGGAGGCGTTGAGTGTCTGTCTCCCCAGGCATCTCTAGCAGGTTCTGGGCTGGCCGGGGGTGGGGGTGAGGTGTGTGTGGGGGTAAGGAATGGGGAAGGCGTGTGTGGTTTGAAAACAAGTATTGATTACCCCTTTGGACAGACGTTTGATGGAGGTTTAATTTCAGTTAACGTTGCAGGAGAGCATGGCATTTTCCTCTGTCAACAGGGAGCACAGGTGAAGAAAGGACAAACATTCCCAGGGAAAAGAGATGGTAAAATGTGACTGAGGATGTCTCTGCTCTAAGCCTCCCTCCACGTCTCAAATATGCCTAGAATTGCCAGTATCGGAGCCCTTCCTTGGAAATCGATTTATCAGAAGATTGATACCCAGGAGGGACATCAGATTGAAGTGCCACCGCCCAGGAAGATTAGAATGGCATCGTGTCAGCACCTGGGTTTAGATCACAGCCACCTGGGACACAGGATAGGCAGGTTTTGATAAAGAATGAGGGATGGCTTAGCAAACAACAGCCCATGGCCCATTGCCTGTTTCTGTAAATAAAGTTTTATTGAAACACAGCCACACCCATTCATTGACATATTAGCTTTGGCTGCCTCTGCAGTACAACGGCGGAGTTGAGTAGTTGTATGGCTACACAAAGCTGTTGACTGTATGGCCCACAAAGCTGGAAATATTTACGATGTGGCTCTTTCCAGAAAGTTTGCTCACTCTTGCTCTAATGTATAGGTCCTTGTCTGAGCAAGAAGCCCCAAATGGTGTTTAAGTGGGGAGACAGCATATGGAAGCACTGCGCCCAGGGGAAGGTGGGTCAAAGGGAAGACGAGGGAGAAGAATGCTGAGTGTGCCTGGTGCTTTTTCTTCGAGTTGCTGTTCTTTCCCTTGAGCTTCTCTCATATTTTGTCATGATTTATTAAGCAAGGGGAGGCTGACAGGATGGCTGCAGACAAATCCATCCCTTGTCTGTTTACTGCTACCCACACGTCTTTGGTCAATGAAGATGGAATCCAGTCTGGAACGTGTGCGAGACCCTGTGTTTAAAACGACTGCCCTGAGGTGCAGAGATGGTGGCTCAGGTGCTGAGGTCAGGGCTCTTTCCTGCAAACAGAATGGGAGGCACCTGCGCAGAGGGCGCCTCCCAGCTGCTGCTACGGTCCCAAGCACCAGCACCTAAGGCTCTCCCCGCTCCTCTGCCCGGGTGACTGACAGCCACGAGGCAAACGTGGGGCTGTGGGAATGCAAAGGAGCCCCGCGGTCCCGGGCGGAGGCGGTGGGAGAGCTGAACGCACCGGTAAGGCGAGCGTCCCTGGACAGCGCGGGGCAGCACCTGCATGTAGCTGTCAGCTGCTCCCCGGTGATGCCGACCAGGGTGATGACCTCATTCCTGGAGGGGGCCGGGCGAGTTTTCCAGGCCCACCTGGTTTTCATTTTCTCTTTCCAGTTACACCTCCTGAAACTGAGCAAAGCACCACGCGAAGGAGGCAGCTGCCCTTTTCTGAAGTGGAGTTGGTCGGTACACCTGTGCCAAGTGGGATGCGACAAGGAAGCTTTGCAGTGGTGCCTCCTCCCTGCCTCAAGGGCGGGGTGTGGCCGCAAGTCTGCTCCAATTCCTTTGGGTTTTCTCCTCCATTTCCCCGTGCTTCAGAGTGGCTGAGCCAGGGGTATTTTTGCCCCAGTAAAGGGCCCTGTTGCGGAACCTCTGGACCCCAGGCTGTGACCGCCTTCAACCCTGCCAGGGAAAGGTGACGGGAAGTGGGGGGACCCACTTAAAACTTAACACTTTTGCCAGGAGTCAGCCCCCCATGTCCCACACCATGTAAGTTTGTTTTCTCTTTAAAACAGGAGCTGTCTCCACCAAGGGGCATGCAATTTGCTGACCCTGTCACGAGGGCAATGTGATGAAATGGGACATTCTTTGGTCTAAACAGCAACAACTACTTCTCCCTGAGATCTATTTTATGACCTTTAGAAGTTGGAATGAGTTTTGGATTTTTTTCTGTCTGCAAAATAGAGAATTGAATTCCTACCTGGCTTATTCCACAAGACTGAAGGGACTCACCTTTCTTATAAAATACACTGGCCAAGGAGTAAGCTGGAGGGAAATATGGAGAAATGCAGAGTTTCTTGGCATGGAATGATAAAGGCAGGTGGTACTATGTGAGTCCCAGAACAGAATCCAGAACGGTGGATAGACGTCAAAGATCCAGATGCTGCTGTGCCCGGGCAGGATTGTCATTACTTGAAATATGTGGCAATATAGTTAAGCACAGTTGGGTGGAACAGGTAACAGGTGCTCTTTGGCACTTTTATTGTTTTGTTATGTATGTAACGCTCTCCAGCCAGAGCAAAATAAACACATATCCTGGTTATTTAATAACAAGGAAAAGGCTGCACAATAAATCAGGGTGAAAGACAAATAGAAGGGGAAAATACTCTCCTTTGACAGGTGGCAGGTACCGTGAGGGACAGGGTCCAGGAGGGTACAAAGGTAAGGGGTTTGGCTATAATAAGGAACTTTCTGAAATTGAGGTCTGAGCCCTCCTCCCCCATTTGGAGGGGGCGGGGAGGGGGGACAGGTCTATCTACCAAGAGGGGTCCCAAGGTAATGTCAGGACCAACCATCCTATGAGAAGGTGGGGTTCCACTCTATCGGAGGCAGGGGTATGTGTTGAAATGAGTTGCCCAATATGAGGGGCTAGAGGAATGCCTCTAGATTGAGTTTTGGATCAGAGCTCTTAGTTCTAGGGAATTGGGATGAGTCAAGAGAAAATGGGGTGGCGTCAGAAGAAAAGGCCACCACAAAGAAGCCCAGCTGTCGCCTTGAATACCTGCCATATTTGTGACTTCGTTTTATGGGTCAGCTGGGCACGAAGCAAGGTCCCTGGCAGTGTCAGGGCTGCAGCTGAGCAGAATACATCCGAGAGCCCCTGGATTTCTGTGCATTTGCCCAAGAGTCAGTAATAGTTGGTCTGATAAAGAGCTGCCTTCTCTGGGGAACTTTGTTTTAAAAAGTGGCTTGATTATTTTCCTTCTCATCCTGTGATTGGGGTGATTTTGAAAATAGAGACCCTTTGTACACTTCAACAGGCCAAAAACTCCTACAAGTAGGAGATGAATGAGAACTCAAGAATGTCATTTTTCCTTTTGCATGCATTTGTTAGAGTCGCTGAAACACTTCCAATCCACAAACTCATCTCTCATTTTGATTCGATCTTTATACTTCCCTCTCACTCAAATCTCCTTGAGAGCCTTTCACACTTGCTGTTTGAATTGTTGTTTTAGAATTGTCCTGATGGGAACACAAGCTTCTTTAGAAGTTTACCCTGAACGTTTATCTTCTTAACATTCTGCATCAAAGTACCCGGAATCAATTCCCCTTAGTAGAGGGGATCAGTGCACGGAGAGAACAGCACGGCGGGTGGCTCCACCCCCTTCGGCAGATGCCAAGGACGAGGCTCAGGGAAGGTTCGTGCCTTGTCCATGTACACGGCAGGTGTCTGAAGCTGTTCTGACTGGCTGCGAGCCTGTCGCCTTCCCCATTACACAGCCTCGGGTGGTAGAGGGGTCCCGGGGACCCCCGCAGGAAGAGAGCCACCCTTCAGTGGATGCTAGCAGACCAAGGACAGGGAGAGCCTGCCTGGATGTTGGAACACAAGTATTTATTGATGGGAATTTCATCAAAGGGGAAAAAGGAAGCATCCTAGGACTCCTGCGTGATCTTGACACTGAAAACAAGCTCATGGACAAAACCCTTTGCAGACTGCTCTTCTTCCACCAGAGCAATGGATCTTTGTGACCAGGTAATTTAGATGTGTTGTGATCAAGTCTGGGCAGAAAATCAGGGTGTGATTAAGCAGTTCCTGAATTAAGATCATAGTTAAGATGGGCAACAATTGAGGATTAGTAAAATGTGTACCAAATTATACCCAAGGACCAGTCTTTCTTCAAAGGTTCTTGATGTGTTTGCTAAAAATGCTCTTTAAGTCCCAGATCCCATCTCAGACCTAGTGACTCGGTCTCCAGGGAGAGATCCGGAGAGCACTCTGCGATGAGCATTGTCAGGAAGGTTTGAGAAACGAGAAACATTGCTCTAACCGGCATGCGTATTCTTTAAAAAAACAGCATTTTTCAGTGTTGAGACACTTGCTTCTTTGGGGTTATCATTAGGAACAGGGACCTACGGCTCCTCTCGCACCCCAGGCCTGCCTCTGCTCACCCCTTGTGGCCAAATGGAACATAGTCTTGTCTTTCTCCGTCCTCTATATGGGCAGTTAGGTAGAGAAGTTAAACCAATATCAGTCTCTAGTTCTTTGCCCTCCCCACTTTCCTCCATGTGGCTGGCCAGAAGATAAGATCCTGTGCCTTGGGGTATTGGGAATAGAAACTCCATCTGGGCCTCGGGTTCAGCCACTGGTTCCAGCCCATTTTGTCCACAATTTTGCGAGGAGGGGGTTGATGCACATAATGAAGAGGTTCTGCCATTGTTTCTTTTTACGTATAGGTCACTCAGTAA
>JAQZBX010065402.1:0-16311 GCA_029593785.1 Cabassous unicinctus | reverse complement strand
CCATAACATCCCACATAAACATCTTTCATTAGTGTGGCACATCACATGCAATGGATACACACATCCTGGGGCTTGGCCACTAAACATGGACCATAGTTCACAGTGTAGACCACACTCTCTCCCACACAGTTCTGCATGTTATATGCTGATGTAAAATGGCCTATATCTCTCATTGTAATGTCACTCAGGATAATTCTCAAGTCCTGAAAAAGCAACTGTATTACAACTGCTTTTTCCTTCCCTGCCCCAAAAGCATCCAGTGGCCACTGGATCCACCTCACTGTTGTAATTTCTTCCATTGCTTGAATCACAATATGTTTTACAACAGAATACCATTAAGTCCACTCTAGTCCATAGCTCTTCCCCCAATCCTGAGGAGTTTGGGATGGTGATGTCCACTCCACCTCCAAGTGAGAGGGGGCTTATATCCCATGGATACAATGGATGGGATTATGCTGCCTGCAGTTGCAGACTCTCTCCATTCCCTGGGATTGCCATTGTCCATCATCGTCTGCTCACCAGGTGACTTGGGTGAGTCCACTGAGCTGTAGAGTAGGAGTTGCAGCTCCACTGAGATTCCAGGCACAGCTGGCACATGGGCAGGCCAAAGGCTCCAGTCTCTGGAAGTACACCTACAAACTCCAGCATCACATATAGGTTTGAATAGAAGTGACTGATGGACCATGTGTAGGGAGGACTTATTTGAGTCCAACTCTGTCACTTTCTGGAGCACAGATTCCAAAGTAGAGCCCACTGAAAAGGCATCAGTCTCTGGAGCTATCCCCCCTTATATAGGACCTGGATGTCTCCAGAGCCCTCAGGAGCCTCTCTGTGTGGGGGGATATCCATTTTGGTGTTCTATTAGGTCCTTCTGAGATGTGCATAAGCATTACCTCTGGGATGACCTCCCGACACTCTTTGAAGCCTCTTAGCCACATGAACTCATTTGACTTTATCTTTCCCCCCTATTATTCAAGGTCTTTTTCCAGTCATATTGCCAGTTGGCACTTGGTATTTAATCCCTTGTTGCCAGGAAGGCTTATCCCTGGGAGTCATGTCCCAAGCTGGGGGGTAGGTAATGCATTCATATGGTAAGTTTGGCGTAGAGAGAGGCCACATTTAAGCAACAAGGAGTCTTTCAAGTGGCAACCCTTAGGCACCCCATAACAGTAGGCTAAGTTTCAGTTACAAGAGCAAAGACTCATAAGGTTAGTCATCAATAACAAGAACCCATCAGTGGACCATCCTCCTTTGCCAGATACTGGCCCTGCACATGGGGGACTGTTGCTGCTCCCTTGGAGAATGTGGCAGAGCTCTCCTGGCTGGAAATTCAGTATTCCCTCATTTATTGAGTGATTGTCTACCCACTGTGACCTTGCCCCACCCCATGATCATTTGATCAGTTTTATATATCTTTTATGTATATTCAGGTGAACTTCCTCCCATGAAACCCTCATCCCAGATATCCCCCACCAATGATCCTCTCCTGCCCCCTTTGTACCCCTTCTGTGATCCAAACCTTCCTTGAACATGAAGTCCATATAATAGCCAAATACAATTAATAGGAAAATGAAATAATAAATATAAGTTTAAATATAAGAGATGAAATACATAGAAACTTAATAAAAAACACTAGAAATAAAATAAAATTAAAGGATTGGGTTATTGAAAAATGGGAAAAAGCAAAAAATTTTTTTTAAAAATTTAAACATTTTTCCTTTTATCACTGCATTATTGGTGCCCAGTCTGTACTTTGGCACCTGACCCCTCTCACTCCCCAGTTTCTCCCGAATTTTCATTTAATTTTCAAAGAAGTTTTAGGTCACAGCAAAGTCACACACAGAATACTAGAGACTCTAATATACCCAACCTCCTTCCCCTTTCCTCACCCCATGTTAAAACCTTTTTTATGTGGATGGTAGCATTGTTATAACTGTTACACAGATAGTGAAACATAGCTACTAAGCATTGTCAATGATTTACAGTATAGTTTACAATTTAGATGGTACAGTTTAATAATTTTTGATGATATTTACCATGTCCTGTGTCCATTACTGTAAGGTAATTAAAAACATTTCCCATGACCACTAAATATCCCCTGTTTGATCTTTTTTGTTCCTTCCTCCCCATCCCACCGGGGCACATGAAACTCCCCTGTCTTGACTCATTGGATGACACGATTCATAGTTACTTGCAACAAGAGGTCTTCACACACTAATTATCCTCTCCTATTAGGATTCACCCTTGTGCCTAAGAGACACCCACCTGTCTGTTTCTGGGTGAATCAGTCCTCCCAAAGATGGGGGTCCATCTCCTTCCCACTCACTGTGTGGGTACCACTCCCCAACGCAACACATTATGACAGGATGAACACTCACACACTCCCAGAAGGATACTCCAGATGCACCCCATCTTGAATGCCCCCCCAACCTACACCCTAAACCAATGATGCTACCTTGTCATATTGTCATAAGAGCATTCCCACTCCTGCCCTTTCCACCTTATACCCAAAAATCCGATGTTCAACTAGTCACTCTCCCATCTTTCCATCCCAGTATCCTGGGTATTCTAACCCACCCTTCCTGCACCACCAAACTCTGCACCCAACTCTGCACCACCAAACCCAGTAATATCACTACCCACCTATCCTATCCTTCAATATGCAACTATACTCTATCACTTTACCATAGATTATGACCATATGGGTGATGGCTCACAACCTTGTCTTCCCTTTCTCTCCCTTCTTAACCTTTCTTTCAGACAATGGTTCTCAGAGATGCACACTTTCCTCAATTCAAATCAGTGGGGTCATATTCTGTTGATCCTTCAATGCCTGGCTTGGTTCACTCAACATAAAGTCTTCAAGATTCATCCATGTTATTCCGTGTGTTAGCACTTTATTCCTTCTTACAGCTGAATAATATTCCATTGTATGTATGTACCACATTTTGTTTATCCATTCATCTGTTGACGGGCACCAGAGCTGATTCCAACTTTTGACAATTGTGAACAATGCTGCTATGAACATTGGTATGCATAGAGCTGTTCGTGTCTTTGCTTTCAATTCTTCTGGGTATATACCCAGCAGTGGAATCGCTGGATCATATGGAAGATCTATTGTTAGTTTTCTGAGGAACTGCCAAACTGTCCTCCACAGTGGCTGGACATTTTGACAATTCCACCAGCAGTGGATGAGGGTTCCTATTCCTCCACATCTTCTCCAAAACTTAGAGTCTGCTGTTTTTTTAATAGCTGCCATTCTCATGGGTATAAGACGGTATCTCATTGTAATTTTGATTTGCATTTCCCTAATAGCTAGCGATGTCGGGCATTTTTTTTCATGTGGTTTTTAGCCATTTGCATTTCTTCCTTGGAGAATTCTCTTTTAGGCCACTTGCCCATTTTTTAAATTGGTTGTTGGTCTTTTTATTTTCAAGGTGTAGGATTTCTTTATATATGCAGGATATTAAGCTCCTATCAGATATATGGTTGCCAAATATTTTCTCCTATTGTGTAGGCTGCCTTTTTATTTTCTTAATAACATCCTTTGAGGTGCAGAAGTCTTTAATTTTGAGGAGATCTCATTTATGTATTTTTTCTTTTGCTGCTCATGCTTTGGGTGTGAAGTCATAAAACCATTTCCTATTACAAGGTCCTGTAGATGCTTCCCTACATTATCTTCCAAGGTCTTTTTGGTTTTGGCTCTTATGTTTAGATCTTTGATCCATCTTGAGTTGATTTTTGTGTAAGTTGCGTGATGGTATTCCTCTCTCATTCTTCTGGATATGGATATCCAGTTCTCCAAGCACTGCTTGTTCAAGAGGCCATTCTCTCCCAACTGAGTGGGCTTCGTGTCCTTGTCAAATATCAGATGACCGTATATGCGAGGATCTATATCAGAACTCTCAGTTCAGATCTGCTAGTCAGTATGTCTATCCTTGTGTCAATGCCATGCAGTTTTGAACACTGTAGCTTTGTAGTATGTTTTCAAGTTAGGTAATTTGATACCTCCTACTTCATTTTTCTTTTTCAATATGTCTTTGGCAATTCGGGGCCACTTACCTTTCCAAATATATTTTGCAGTTAGATTTTCCAGTTCCTTAAAAATACAGTGTTGATTTTTATTGGGATTGCATTAAATCTGTAGATTAGTTTGGGTAGGATAGACATCTTGATGATGTTTATTCTTCCTATCCATGAACAGGGAATATTTAAGTCTTCTTTGATTTCCTTTAACACTGTTGTGCAGTTTTCTGTATATAAGTCCTTAACATCTTTAGTTAAATTTATTCCTAGGTATTTGAATTTTTAGTTACTATTGTTTTGGTATTAGGGTAATATTGGTATCGTAGAATGAATTAGTCAATATTCCAACTACTTCTACTTTTTGGAAGAGCTTAAGCAGAATTGGTGTTAGCTCTTTCCAGAATGTTTGGTAGAATTCATCCGTGAAGCCATCTCGTCCTGGGCTTTTCTTAGTTGGGAGGTTTTTGATGACTGAGTCTATCTCTTTACTTATAATTAGACTGTTGAGTTCATCAATTTCTTCTTTCATCAATGTAGGCCATTTGTGACTTTCTATAAACTTGTCCATTTCCTCTAAGTTATCATTCTTGTTGGCATATAATTTTTCAAAGTATCCTCTTATGATACTCTTTATTTCTGTGGGGTCAAGAGTGATACCCCCTTGCTCATTCCTTATTTTGTGTATTTGCATCTGTTCTCTTTTTCTTTGTTAGTCTGGCTAAGGGTTTGTCAATTTTATTGACCTTCTTGAAGAAATAGCTTTTGGTTTTGTTTATTTTTTTTAGTGTTTTCTTATTCTCTATTTCATTTAGTTCTGCTCTAATCTTAGTTATTTCCTTTTTCCTACTTCCTTTAGGTTTAGCTTGTTGTTGTTTTTCCAATTCCTCCAAGTGTGCAGTTAGGTTTTCAATTTTAGCTCTTTCTTCTTTTTAATTATGTATTTATGGTTATGAACTTCCCTCTCGGGACAGCTTTCACTGCATCCCATAGGTTTTGATATGTTGTGTTGTCATTTTCATTAGTTTCAAGGTAGTTACTGATTTCATTTGAGATGTCCTCCTTGACCCACTGTTTGTCTAAGAGTGTGTTGTTTAACTTCCATATCTTTGTGCCTAATCGGTTTCTCTGGCCCTTACTGATTTCCAATTACATTCCATTGTGGTCAGAGAAATTACTTTGTATATTCTCAATCTTTCTGAATTCATTGAGAGTTGTTCTGTGGCCTAGCATGTGGTCTATCTTGGAGTATGATCCATGTGCACTCGAGAAGAATGTAAATCCTGCTGTATTTGGGTGTAGTGTTCTGTATATGTCTATTAAGTCCAGGTCCTCTAATGTATTGTTCAGAGTCTTTGTTTCTTTATTGATTCTCTGTCTAGATGTTCTATTTAATGATGATAATGGTGTATTAAAGTCCCCCAGTATAATTGTAGAGGCATTTATTTCTCCACTTAGGTTTTCCAGAGTTTGCCTCATGTATTTTGAGGCACCCCGATTAGGTGCATAAATGTTTATGATTGTTCTTTCTTCTTGAGAGATTACCCCTTTTACTAATATATAGTGTGCATCTTTTTCTCTTACAATAGTTTTGCATTTAAAGTCTATTTTGTCTGATATTAGAATAGCCACTACTGCCCTTTTTTGGCTATTGTTAACTTGTAAAATTGTTTTCCAGCCGTTCACTTTCAACCTCCTTGAATCCCTGGGTCGAAGGTGAGTTTCTTGTAGACAGCATATAGATGGATCACATTTCATTATCCATTCTACCAATCTGTGTCCCTTGAGTGGTGAATTTAATCCATTAACATTCAATATTATTACTCGCAATGAATTTCTTACTTCAGCCATATTTTCTTTGAGTTAATATATGTCATATGTTGTTTTGTTTCTGTTTTTTTCTTTTTAGTAGTTTTTAAACTCTCCTCCAACTCTTTCTCCCTTGTTTTTTCCTTTCAACTTGTAGAACTTCCTTTAGTATTTCTTGTAGTGCAAGTTTCTTATTGACATGCTCTGTTAATTTCTGTTTATCTGTGAATATTGTGAACTCTCCATCATTTTTGAATGCCAGTTTTGCTGAAAAGAGAATTCGTGGCTGTAAGTTTTTTCTTTTCGTACTTTGACTATGTCATACCACTGTTTTCTTGCCTCCTTGGTTTCAGATGAGAAATCAGCATTTAATCTTATTGTGCTTCTCTTGTATGTGATGGTTCTCTTTTCTCTTGCTGCCTTGAGTATTTTCTCTTTGTCTTGAGCATTGGACATTTTGACAAGTATATGTCTTGGAGTTGGCCTGTTGGAATTTATACTGTTTGGGGTGTGCTGTGCTTCCTGGATCTGCACATCCATCTCTCTCAATAGGGTTGGAAAGTTTTCAGCCATTATTTCCTTCAACACTCCTTCTGTTCTCTTTCCCTTCTCTTCTCCTTCTGGGATGCCTATAATGTGTATGTTTGTTCATTTTGTGCTGTTGGTTAAATCCCCGAGTCCCTGCTGGATTTTTTCTATCTTTTCGTCTATCTGTTCTACTATCTGTTTGATTTCAGATGTATTGTCTTCCACATCGCTAATTCTTTCTTCTGCCTGTTCAAATCTGCTGGTATGTGAATCCAGCATCTTTTTTATTTCTTGGGTTGTGCCATTGATCCCCATCATATCCATTACCTTTTTATGTATCTTTACAATTTCTTCAGTATGTTCTCCCAGTGTCTTCTTAATATCCTTAATCTCTTCCTACACTTCATTAAGTTGGTCCATGATATTTGTTTGGAAAGCTTTGATTAGTTGTTCGATGCTTTGCATCTCTTCCTGGTTTTTAGTTGTATCATTGGACTGGTCCATGTCTTCCTGTTTCTCAGTGTGGTTTGTAGTTTTTTGTTGCCCTCTAGTCATCATTTTATCTTGAAGGGTTTATTCGGTTGATTCGCTTCTCTTGCTGCTCTAAAGTTTTATTTAGCTCGTGGTTTTGTGTGTGTGTTAAGTGTTCTCTTTGACACTTATTCTTATTTTATTTCCTTGCTTCTTTCTATGTTACATTGAAGACAAAAGATATTAGGGCCAGAGGAGTCGAACGATGTGAGAAAGCATGAAGGATAATAGTAATATTGATAAAAGAATAGGGGCCGTATAAGACTTTGTGATATGAATATTTAGCTCATGTAGGCAGTGTAGAGTAATAGGGAAAAAAACGGAGTACCTACAATGGACTGGGAAACTAAATAGAGGAATACACATAATGATTTAGAAGGCTAGAATAATGAGGAGGGAGAGTAAGTTTAAAGAAAGGGCTGAAAGGAAGAAGTTAATATTAATTAAAAAAAGAAGAAAACACAATAGATAGAATAGAAATTGACACCCTTCAGTTGTGGGCTAATGAAAAAATGTGGTATGTAAGAACCACAACAGAAAGCAGAAGGCAGAAAGATGAAGGAAGGAAATGAGATAGCTTGAGATACAAAATCAATATAGACAGAGAATGGGAAATCACTGAAGAAGAAGCACAGCAATGAAGAGACAAGTTAGAAGCACCTATTTTAAAATAATAATAATAATGAAATGAAAGAAAAAATAAGGGGGGAAGAAAGAGGAAAGAAAAGCAAGAGACAACAAATAAACAGAGAAAAACCAAACAACCACACAAACAAGCAGTCAAACAAATCTAAGGAAGAACAGTGTTCCTTCTTGGGCCCTTGTGGAACCTCTCAGCCTGCTTGTGTTTATCAATCAATTGTCCTGCAAGGGTCTATCTGCAGGTTTTGAGGCAGATTTTAGCTATTAAACTAAATTAAAAAGAAAAATTCATTTTTTTATGTTTTAAAGTGACTGTCTTCATCTTTTTTTTTTTTTTTGGCAAAATAAGGGACCCAAAAGAAGTCCTTTTCTAGACCACCTTCTTCACCTAGGGGACGCTAACTAGGCTCGTGGAAACTAATCAAGCACTTCCCACTTCCTGGCCTCCCCAGGGGAGCTGAAGCTCTGATGCTTGTCCATGCAGAATGATAAAATTGGCTGACTCCGCCTCTTCTGGAGCCAAGCCTCAGTGTCACTGGGCTGCTGGGTAAATCGTGCTTCTTCAATAGATTCGCCTCTCCTCTCAACCTGGCACTGATTCAAGCCCGCTTATCTGCTCCCCAAAGCTATGAGGGGGTCTGGGCAGCCGAATCCACAGAAAGGAAACCCCTCTCCACCTTCTGTCACAATCCTCCCACTTTCAAGGAACCCTCCCTCTCACTGAGTTGCTGGTGGAATCGTGGCTCAAACCAGCCTTTTTCCCTGAGGGGGGGCGCTCAGCCCTTGTGTTAACCTCCACAGGCAGGTTTAGAACTCACGAATCTCTACCGAGCAATCCACGCTGTCGAGCTGACTCCAGATAGATGTCCCAAGCTTCTCTCTCTATGCGCCCACAGCACAGACCCCCAGGCAGGACCCTGCCCCTAATCAGCCATCCTCAGAGAGTGAGTCAGCGAGTGCCCTCATAAACCGATGCCATCTTCCGTCCTACTAGAAAATTTATCTGTACTATCTTTCTTATCAAACTTAAAATTTTCATGGTATGAAAATTATGCTACATAAAGCTGTTGAATTTATGAAAGTAACACATTTAGGTGATAGTTTTCTTTTTTCTTCCAACACCTCATGATATTTATGGACATATTCTTTCCATGGTTTCAGGGTGTGGTAACAATCTCTTACATGACTTGACCTTTGAAGGAGCTATTGCTCTCATATGCTTTATATCAAAGCCTGACCAAATTGTAGGTACTTGGCATTGTCACTCCAATGATTAATACCCAATCATCTTTTCCCTAGGTGCTTATTGTGGTGTGGAAAATGTTAAGGAGTAATAATTGATTTATTCAATTAAAGCTAATTCATATTTGACAGGAATTCCAACAGGGATTACTATTTAATTATATTACATATAATTATAATGTAATTCCCAAGAACTGATATACTTCCTTGGACAAATTGAAGAAAAATGTTTTGATATTACAGGTATCTCCATTCTTATCTATTTTCTACAGGTGTCAGAAAAAGCTTAACTTTTTGAACATAGACCTTTCTGAGACAGGAAGGCAATATGAGCATTTCATCAGATTCTGGATCTCGTGTTTCAATTATTCTTATTGGGCTGAGAAAATAACTACTGGACTGGAATATATTGACTTTGGGATTTTGCTGTGGCTTTCTGAAATCTGATTTTTTAAGAGGAGTATCTGATAGTTCTCAAAAGTAATAATTTTCCTTTACCAGTGCCTAGTTGTATCTGCAAAGAAGTAGACATCTTTAGGTGTCCTGTTGGGTAAGTTCAGAACTTCCAGTAGAAGTTTTACTTCCATAAAATCTTGGAGAGTTAGAGGAGGGCTTTCCAAGTGTAATAGCCTCCTTTCCATTGTAACTCTCCTTATCTATGAGTTAATTCAGGCCCAAAGAATAGATAAAAGATGGCAATTTTCTCTTCCTTGGCTGTAATCAGTACTTAAGTATTCAAACCAGACTATTTTTGGTTTAACAAGTCTATAAGACTCTTTAGTTGTTATAAGAGTTGAGGCCAGCAGTTGTTGGTTTCACTTCTCTATATCAGCAGATTGAATAAAGGCTGTCTTCTCACTTTACCTACTGTCCATGCTTTTCTTAGAAAATAGCAAGGTCACGCTCTGAAATCTCTGTGGAAATGAAGAATATGAGTCCCACCCCAAAGATAATGAGCCCTATCTAATTCATTTACAAAAAGTAGTAACACATCGTCTTTAGCTGCAAAGTGGCTGTTACTATGTGTCAAATTCTTAAGCAATTTTGCCATTTAAAATCGATGTAGCAACCTAAGTATAAAAGCTAAATCCATAAACCCTTAGAAGAAAATATAGGGGACAATTTTTAAGACATTGTATTAGGCAATGGATTCTTAGCTATGACACAAAAAGCACAGAGAATAAAAGAAAAAAAGAGATAAACCAGACTTCATCAAAATTTAAAACTTTTATACATCAATTGACAGTATCATAGTATGACAATATTCTTTCATCAATTGTGGCAAATGTGTCACAACAATGTAGGGTGTTGACCTTAGGGTAATGTGTGGGAATCTTTTATGGTATGCATAACTGCTTTGGAAACTCACAACTTCTTAAATAAAAAAGGTAGGGGTAAGATAAATCAATATGGTAACGTAAGACACCCCCTGGAAAAGTATTCCCTCAGAACCAACAAATAACGACAAATTCCTCTTGCTTAAAATTTGGAAGATGATAGAGAGTGGAGAAGGACAAATGCTGAATTGAAGAAAATTAACGAGTCACCAAGATCAGGTGGCAATATCTTTCTTGGACTTGCCAGTTCAGATCCCTTATTCAAACTTGGTCTTGTGCAGCTGGACAGGAGCAGACTGTAGAGTCACTCACAGCAGAAAGTTAGAGCCCAATACATATCCAGGCACAAGGACCCAAGCCCACAGAGACCCAGAGCAGAACACAAGACACTAAGAAATGCTGCATACAAAAGGTCCCCCATGGGGGTAGAGAAAGAGCCCATAATAGCACTATTGACAACAGGTGCACACAATCCAGTTTCTCATGGTTGGCACATAAATGCAAAACAGACTTTTTTGAATGGCCTATTGTTCTGGTTTGACCCCATTTACCTTCTTGGGGAAGGATGCCACAACAGGGAAGGAAATGGAGGCAGAAAATTTATGAATAAAAATGGTCTATTAAACTGGACAGTCATAAAACAGAAATGAAAAATGTAAGGAGAAGGGGACACAAACTGAGGGAAAAAATTTAAACAAATCACAGGAGTTGAGGAGAAATTTCTGCACAAAAACAACCAGAAAAAACCAAGATTCCCAAAGAAATAACAGAAAAAGGGGATCTTTTAACTTGTAGGTGAAGCAACTGCACAAAGTTGCAACATTAAAATTTGTACTTCTTAGCCATAGCAAGAACCAGATGAAGAAGAGCAGAAAAAACTTAAAAAAATATGGGTTACACTAAAGGTCTAAAATAAGTTGGACCAAGTATCAAAGAAGAGACAACAGAAAGCCAATTAACAATAAAATCCTGACAAGAGTGAGAAACTGACCTTCAGAGATAACTTACTGTATTAGTTAGGATTCTCCAAGGAAATAGAAACTACAGGAGATATCTGTAAATAGTATGTGACTTTTATAAAATTGTCTCATGTGACCATGTGGATGCACAAGTCCAAATACCATAGGCATGCTGCAAACCAGGGGCTCTGATGAAGGTACTTGATGAGTTCCCCAGGAGACACTGGTTATCTGAAGTAGAGATGGGAATTCTTTCTAAATGCTGAAATCACTTCTTCTTATAAGGCCTTCAAATGATTGGATGAGACATCACACATTGCTGATGGCAATCTCCTTAAGTGATTGAAGATATAAAAAGTCATCTATATAATCAACTCACTGATTATCAAAGTCTATGAAATGCTCTTGTATTGCAAATAGTCCAGTACTTGATTGACCAAACAACTGGGCACCTCGAGCAGTTTGATACTGTTTATGAATTTCAAAAAATAGATATTGGATTATGTTTGTAAACTGGTCTGTTCCTCTGGGCATATTAGATTACATTGCATAGAGAGGTTTCACTTTTATTTAATTAAATAATGATTAAGGCTTTCACTAGGCCATGTCAGTAGGATGTTGAGTCCCCACCCCCTTTGTGGGTAAGGACTCAGAGAGAAAACTGCACCACAGAGAAGGGAGGTTGGAGTTTTTAATGCTGGAGCCCTGGATTGTAAATACAAAGGGAAGCAGATATGTGAGGAAGCAGAGAAGGCTCCCTTAGAAAAGGCAGAGGCCCCAGGAAGAGGCCTGAAAGTCTAAAGCTGGCCCTGTGGAGAGACCAGAGCAGCTGAGCCCAGAAAGATCTAAGCCCTGGAGAGAGAGAAAAAGCCTGAAGGAACTGGGCCATGGAGCTTTAGGAGGAAGAAGGAAGCTGAACTTTTGCAGAGACCAGCAGTCATCTTGCTCTAATATGTGGCAAAATACTTTTGTGAGGGAAGTAACTTATGCTTGTTTATTAGACTGGTCCATTTTTTTCCTGTTTCTTTGTATGGCTTGTAATTTTTTGTTTGTGTCTAGTCATCTGTTTATCTTGATGGGCTTATTCAGATATTTAGCTTCTCTTTCTACTCTAGGGTTTTATTTTGTTTTGTTTTGTTTTGTTTTAAGGTTCCTCTTTGACACTTGGCTCCATTTATTTTATATCCATGTAATTGTTCATGTTCCCTTGACAAAAATTATGGTCATAGTAAAGGAAAGAGTGTAGAGAAAAATAATAATAGCAATAAAATAATAGATAGAAAAAGAAACATAAAAATCCAGGAAGATATTAAGTAATGCTAGTGAAAAATCACAAAATAATACAAAGAAATAAGAATAAAAAAATAAGAAAAAATAGATTAAAATAAAAGATTGGAAAGATGAGAAGAAAAGAAGAAAAAAATAAAGACAAAACAAGAAATGCTGGAATGAAAGAAAAGCAATGGAAAAGTGAAAAATGAAAGAAAAAAAGAAAAGGAAAAAGGAAATTAAGAAGAAAACAGAGAGAAAAGAAAAAAAAGGGAAACAAAGAAAAAGAAAATACAAAGAAACAAAAACAAAAAATAACCCAGGAAAAACAAGCTTCACTCTTACCCTAGGGACCATCTCAGACTGCTGGTGTTCATCATTAAATAACCCCACAGCATTCCCTCCACTGGTAAGGTACCTGAGGTAAGTAATAAATAAATAAATAAATAAAATGAAATAAAATAAATAATAAAAAAATAAAATAACACTTAAAATATCTAATATTAAAAAAAAATATCAGTATATAAGTTCCCTGTCACAAGGTGCCAGGTTGGTAGGCACCTTCTGACAGGGCACTTATTAATAAGCACCTGAATAATTCTCTACATTGCTTCTTTTAAGAGGTGCTGGGAATTGATCCAGGGCCATAGTATATGTGAGGCAGGCATTCCTTTCTGACCTACACCAACTCCACAGGTTAGGTAGGATTCCTAAAGCTTACCTGGCTCTCCCTGCCCACTTTTCCTTTAGCTGTGTTGATCTTCTAACAATTTGAAGGTCATCTCTCCTGATTTTCTTCTTCCAAGGCTGTTTAGGAGCCTGTCTACCAACACCCTCAGTGACCTAGTTACTCTCCCTCTCAGGGTGGTTGGGTGAAAACCATTCTCCACTTCTAGGGACCACTTCAGTGCTGGCTGGGGTCTTTTTTGAGATTAAAGAGGGATCATCTAGGCAAAATCACTGAAGGTAAACCACTCTCTGCTCTCCACCAGTCCCCTCTTCCTCACAGATATGGGGAGGTTCTTTCCCCACCACACAGTTGGCTTCAGTGAACTAGTGGTTTTAATGAGGCTATTTGACTTGAGGTTGGGTTATATGTACCATTCCCAACCACAGGGGCAAGTAAATCACCATTTTCATTTTATCTCCTTGTCTCTCTGTCCTTCACCCTCCTGAAAGATAGGCAGAACTCTCCTGGTCTACAGATCTCTAAATCAGCTTCCTCAGATAGCATTTTGTTCTTCCCCCATTGTTTTAAGGTGAGTTGAGCCCTGCCTTCATACTCTGATGCCATCTTCCCAGAAGTCCAACAAATTAATCCCAAAGCAAGCAGAAAGAAGGAAATAAGAAAGATTAGAACAGAGTTAAATGAAATTGAGAATAATAATCACTACAAAAATTAACAAAACCAAAAGCTTGTTGTTAGAGAAGATTATTTAAATTGCAAACCCTTAGTTAGATTAACAAGAATAAAGGACAGAAGATCCAAATTATAAAATAAAAAAAATTGGGAAGGGATATCACCATTGATCTCACAGAAATAGAGTATCATAAGAGGATACTTGGAAAAATTATATGCCAACAATATGAAAAACTTAGATGAAATGGACCAATTTCTAGATAAACACAACCAGACTACACTGATGAAAGAAAAAATTGATGAACACAACAGATGACACACAAGTAATAACACTGAATTAGTCATCAAAAACTTCTCAACTAAGAAGAGCCCAGGACCAGATGGCTTCACAAGTGAATTCTACCAATCATTCCAGAAAGAACAAACACCAATCCTGCTTAAACTCTTCCAAAAAATAGAACTGGAGGAAATATTGCCTAACTCATTCTATGAGGCCAATATCACCTTAATACCAAAGCTGCATAAAGACTACATAAGAAAGGAAAACTACAGAACAATTTCTCCAATGAACCTGAATGCTAAAATCCTTAACAAAATACTTGCCCATCATATTCACCAACACATCAAAAGAATTTTAAACCATAATCAAGTGGATTTAATCCCTGATATGAAAGGATAATTCGACATAGGAAAATCAATTTAATATAACAAATTAACAGATTGTAAGAAAAAATATTACATGATATCTATTAATTCAGAATAAGCATTTGAAAAATTACAGGAATTCAAGAAAAAATTCCATTTACAATAGCATCTAAAAGAATCAAATATCTCAGAATATACTTAACTAAAGGTGTAAAGGTCTTGTGTGAAGAAACCGTGCAATATTGTTAAAGTAAACCAAAGATCTAAAAAAATGGAAGAATATTCCATGTTCATGGATCAGAAGACTAATCATCTTTAAAACATTTGCCCTACCCAAATTGATGCAGATTTAACACAATCCCAATAAAAATTACAATAGCTTTGTTTCTTGAACTGGATAAGCCAAATATCATATTTATTTGGAATGGAAAGGGGCTCCAAATAGCTGAAAACACATTGAAAAAGAAAAACAAAATTTGAGGACTCATGCTACCTGACTTTAAAGGATAATATAAAGCTACAGTGGTCAAAACATCATTGTATTGGTACAAGGACAGGCATCCTGACCAAAGCAAATGAATTGAGAGGTTTGATATAGATCCTCACTTATATGGTCAACGCATGTTCTATAAGGCCACCAAGCCCACAGCACTAGGAAGAATGGTCTCTTCAAAAAGTCTTGTTTGAAGAACTGGATATCCATATCCAAAAGAATACTAGAGGATCATCATCTCAGACCTTATATAAAAATTAACTCAAGAAGGATCAAATATGTAAATATAAGAGTCAAGGCCATAAAGTTCCTGGGAGATAAGGTACAGAAGCATCTATGAGAGCTTGTAGTAGGAAATGGTTTAATAAACTTTACACCCAAATAATGAGCAACAAAAGAAAACTATATATAAATGGGACCTCCTCAGAATTAAAAACTTTTGTGTTTCAAAGTAGTTTGTCAAGAAAGTGAAAAGGCAGCCTACTTAATGGGAGAAAATGTTTCTTATCCAAAAAGGGCCTAATATCTAGCATGTATAAAGATAGCCTAAATCTCGAAAGTAGAAGGAGAAACAACAACTTAATAGATGGTCAAGAGATTTGAACAGTCATTTTTCAAAAAAGGAAATAAAAATGGCTACAGATCCCATGAAAAAATGCTCAAGATCACTAGTTATTAGGGAAATGCCTATCAAAGGTGTATGGGATATCATAATATACTTATTAGTGGTAGTTATTATGAAAACAAAGAAATACAAGTGTTGGAGAGGATGTGGGGGAAAGGAAACACTCATCCATTGCTCGCAAGAATGTAGAATGTTGCATCCATTTGAAGAATTGATTTGGCAGTTGCTCAGAAACTAACCATAGAACTGTCAGATAATCCAGCAATCCTACTGCTGAGTATAAACCCAGAGAAATTGAAAGCAGGCATACAAAACTTCATAGCAGCATTATTTACTTTCGCCAATGAATGGAAGCAACCCAAATGTCCATCAACAGAATAATGCATAAGCAAATAGTGGTGTATACACACAGTGGAATATTATTCCGCTTAAGAAGGAATCAAGTATTGACACATCTCAAATACTGTCAGTGGGCCTTTCCTTGGAACTTATTCTTCAAGAATTGCAAACTTATATTAGATACTGTTGGAATAAATGCAGGGCCTGTTCTTTCTGAATAGTCTTTTTAAAGAAGGACAGGTTTATTGGCTTAGTCGTAAAGTAACAGAAATGGTCAAACTGATCATGAAATGAAACAGGTTTGTGCAAATTAAGGAGGTTGTTGTTTATTGCTTTTGTAAATTAAGTAAAATACAATTTTATGTAAATAGACTGCTGAATTCTATATTATCATGGCTACTAAAAATGTCAACAATGCATTCATTGTAACTTTTAAAATATTTTATCTGTTTCTAGATATGACTTAATTTTCATACATTATGGAAACACACCTGCATATTCTTCAATTG
>JAQZBX010065401.1:0-16311 GCA_029593785.1 Cabassous unicinctus | reverse complement strand
TACAAACCACACTGAGAAAGAGGAAGACAAGGATCAGTCCAATGAACAAACTAAAAACCAGGAAGAGATGCAAAACATCGAACAACTAATTAAAGCTGTCCAAACAAATATCATGAACCAACTTAATGAAGTGAAGGAAGAGATTAAGGATATTAAGAAGACATTTGGAGAACATACTGAAGAAATTCTAAACATACATAAAAAGATAATGGATATAATGGTGATCAATGGCACAATCCAAGAAATCAAAAAGACGCTGGATTCACATAACAGCAGATTTGACCAGGCAGAAGAAAGAATTAGTGATGTGGAAAATAATACATCTGAAATCAAACAGATAGTATAACAGATAGACAAAAAGATAGAAAAAATACAGCACTGACTCAGGGATTTAACAGACAACAAAAAACACAATAACATATGCATTACGGGCATTCCAGAAGGAGAAGAGAAGGGAAAGGAAACAGAAGGAATTGAAGGAAATAATGGCTGAAAACTTCCGAACACTATTGAAAGAGATGGATGTGCAGATCCAGAAAGCACACCACACCCAAACAGTATAAACCCCAACAGGCCAACCCCAAGACATATACTTGTCAAAATGCCCAATGCACAAGACAAAGAGAAAATACTCAAGGCTGCAAGAGAAAAGACAACCATCACATAGAAGGGAACCACAATAAGATTAAGTGCTGATTTCTCATCTGAAACCATGGAGGCCAGAAAACAGTGGTATGATATAGTCAAAGTACTAAAAGAAAAAAATTCCTGCCACAAATTCTCTATCCAGCAAAACTGGTATTCAAAAATGATGGAAAGTTCAAAATATTCACCGATAATAAGAAATTAAGAGAGTATGCCAATAAGAAACCTGCACTTCAAGAAATACTAAAGGAAGTTCTACACGTTGAAAGGAAAAAACAAGGGAGAGAGAGTTGGAGGAGAGTTTAAAAACAACTAAAAACACAAAAACAGAAACAAAAAAATATATGATCTACATTAGCCAAAAGAAAATATGGCTGAAGTAAAAAATTCATTGTCAGTAATAACACTGAATGTTAATGGATTAAAGTCACCATTCAAGAGAAACACATTGACAGAATAGAAAAGGAAATATGATCCATCTATATGCTGTCTACAAGAAACCCACTTTTGACCCGGGGATTCAAGGAGGCTGAAAGTGAATGGCTGGAAAACAATTTTATAAGCTAACAATAGCTAAAAAAGGGCAGGAGTAGCTATTGCAATATCAGACAAATTAGATTTAAATTCAAGACTATTGTAAGAGGCAAAGAGGGACTCCATATATTAGTAAAAGGGGTACTCTCTCAAGAAGAGAGAACAAACATAAACATTCTTGCACCTAATCAGGGCTCCTTCCAAATACATGAGGCAAACTCTGGAAAAACTAAGTGGAGAAAAAATGCCTCTACAATTATAGGTAGGGACTTTAATACACCATTATCATCATTAGAAAGAACATCTAGACAGAGAATCAATAAAGACACAAAGACTCTGAACAATATACTAGAGGACCTGGACTTAATAGACATATACAGAACACTACACCCAAAAAGAGAAGGATTTACATTCTTCTCGAGTGCACATGGATCATATTCCAAGATAGACCACATGCTAGGCCACAGAAGAACTCTCAGTGAATTCAGAAAGTTTTGGATTATACACAGTAATTTCTCTGAAAACAATGGAATGAAATTGGAAATCACTAAGGGCCAGAGAATCAGATTAGGCAAAAAGATATGGAAGTTAAACAACAAACTCTTGGACAAACAGGGATCAAGGAGGAAATCTCAAAAGAAATCAGTAACTACCTTGAAACTAATGAAAATGGCAACACAATATATCAAAACCTATGGGATGCAGCAAAAGCTGGCCTTGAGAGGGAAGTTCATAGCCATAAATACACATATTAAAAAAGAAGAAAGAGCTAAAATTGAAGACTTACCTGCACACTTGGAGGAATTGGAAAAACAATAACAAATTAAACCTATAGGAAGTAGAAAGGAGGAAATAACAAAGATTAGGACAGAAATAAATGAAATAGAGAATAAGAAAGCACTAGAAAAAATAAAACCAAAAGCTGGTTTTTGGAGAAGATCAATAAAATTGATAAACCCTTAGCCAGACTAACAAAGAAAAAGAGAGAACAGAAGCAAATAAACAAAATAAGGAATGAGCAAGGGGATATCACTACTGACCCCACAGAAATAAAGAGTATCATAAGAGAATACGTTGAGAAATTATATGCCAACAAGAACGATAATTTAGAGGAAATGGACAAGTTTCTAGAAACTCACAAACAGCCTACATTGATGATAGAAGAAATTGATGAACTCAACAGTCCAATTACAAGTAAAGAGACAGACTCAGTCATCAAAAACCTACCAAGAAGAGCCCAGGATCAGATGGCTTCACAGTTGAATTCTACCAAACATTCCAGAAAGAGCTAACACCAATTCTGCTTAAGCTTTTCCAAAAAACAGAAGTAGAAGGAATATTGCCTAACTCATTCTACGATGCTAACATTACCCTAATATGAAAACCAAACAAAGGTTCCACAAGAAAGGAAAATTACAGACCAATTTCTCTACTGAACCTAGATGCTAAAATCCTCAACAGAATACTTGCTAATCACATTCAACAACATATCAAAAGGATCATACACTATGAACAAGTGTGTTTCCTCCCAGGTATGCAAGGATGGTTCAATATAAGAAAATCAATCAATGTAATACACCACACAAACAGATTGAAAGAAAAAAATCACATGATCATCTCTATAGAAGCAGAAAAATGATTCGACAAAATACAGCACTCTTTCCTGATAAAAACACTACAAAAGACAGGAATAGAAGGAAACTTTCTGAATATGATAAAGGGTATATATGAAAAACCCAATGCTAACATCATCTTCAATGGTGGAATCCTAAAAACCTTCCCTCTTAGATTGGGAACAAGACAAGGATACCCACTATAACCACTCCTATTTAACATTGTCTTAGAAGTACTTGCTCGAGGACTCAGGCGAGAAAAATATACAAAAGGCATCGAATTTGGAAAAGAAGAAGTAAAAATTTCATTATTTGCAGACGACATGATCCCATATGTAGAAAGCCCTGAGAAATCTACAACAAAGCTTCTAGTACTTATAAAGGAGTTCAGTAATGTCACAGGTTATAAGATCAATGCTCAAAAGTCAGTAGCATTTCTGTACACCAATAACAAGCAATCTGAGGAGGAAATCAAGAAAAAAATACCATTTACAATAGTAACTAAAAGAACCAAATACCTAGGAATAAATTTAACTAAAGATGTAAAGGACTTATATACAGAAAACTACACAACACTGTTAACGGAAATCAAAGAAGACTTAAATAAGTGGAAGAAATTCCCTGTTCATGGATAGGAAGACTAAACATCATCAAGATGTCTAACCAACCCAAACTAATCTACAGATTTAATGAAATCCCAATAAAAATCAACACAGTATTTTTTAATGAACTGGAAAAACCTACTACAAAATATATTTGGAAAGGTAAGAGGCCCTGAATTGCCAAAGACATATTGAAAAAGAAAAATGAAGTTGGAGGTATCACATTACCTGACTTTAAAATATACTACAAAGCTACAGTGATCAAAACTGTATGGTATTGGCACAAGGATAGACCTACTGACCAATGGAACCAAACTGAGAGTAATGATATAGATCCTCACATATACAGTCATCTGATATTCGACAAGGCCGCCAAGCCCACTTAGTTGGGAGAGAATGACCTCTTTAACAAGTGATGCTTGGAGAACTGAATATCCATATCCAAAAGAATGAGAGAAGAATACTGTTTCACACCTTATAAAAAAATCAACTCAAGATGGATCAAAGATCTAAATATAAGAGACAAAACCATAAAGACCTTGGAAGATAATGTAGGGAAGCATCTACAGGACCATGTAATAGGAAATGGTTTCATGAACTTCACAGCCAAAGCACGAGCAGCAAGAGAAAAAATAGATAAATGGGATCTCCTCAAAATTAAAAACTTCTGCACCTCAAAGGACATTATTAGGAAAATAAAAAGGCAGCCTACACAATGGAAGAAAATATTTGGCAACCATATATGATAGGAACCTAATATCCTGCATAAATAAAGAAATCCTATACCTCAAAATAAAAAGATAAACAACCCATTTAAAAAATGGACAAGTGACCTGAAAAGACACTTCTCTAAGGAAGAAATATAAATGGCTAAAAAGCACATGAAAAAATGCTCGACATCACTAGCTATTAGGGAAATGCAAATCAAAACCACAATGACATACCATCTTACACCCATCAGAATGGCAGCTATTAAAAAAACATCAGAATATAAGTGTTGGAGAGGATGTGGAGGATAGGAACCCTCACCCACTGCTGGTGGGATTGTGGAATGGTCCAGCCACTGTGGAGGACAGTTTGGCAATTCCTCAGAAAACTAACAGATCTTCCATATGATCCAGTGATTCCACTCCTGGGTATATACCCAGAAGAATTGAAAGCAAAGACACGAAGAGATATGTGCACACCAATGTTCATAGCAGCATTTTTCACTATTGCCAAAAGTTGGAATCAGTCCCGGTGCCCATCAACAGATGAATGGATAAGCAAAATGTGGTACATACATACAATGGAATATTGCTCAGCTGTTAGAAGGAATAAAGTGCTAACACATGGAATAACATGAATGAATCTTGAAGACTTCATGTTGAGTGAAGCAAGGCAGGCATTGAAGGATGAACAGTATATGACCTACCTGATTTGAATTGAGGAAAGTGAGCAGTCTCTGAGAACCATTGTCTGAAAGATAGGTTAACAAGGGAGAGAAAGAGAAAAGAAGACTGTGAGCCATCATCCAAATGGACATAATCTATGGTAAAGTGATAGAGTATTGTTGCATACTGAAGGATAGGACAGGTGGGTAGTGATATTACTGGGTTTGGAGGTGCAGGGTTAACAGGTGGGTAGATTAGGAAGGGCAGGTTAGAATACCCAGGGCAGGTAACTATGAATCTTGTTATCCCATGAGTCAAGACAGGGGAGTGTCATATGCCCCAGGGGGATGGGGAGAAAGGAACAGAAAAGATCAAACTGGGTAGTGGTCATGGAAATGTTTTTCATTACCATACAGTAATGGACACAGGACATAGTAAATATCATAAAAAATTATTAAACTGTACCATCTAAATTGTAAACTATACTGTAAACCACTGACAATATTTAGTAGCTATGCTTCACTATCTGTATAACAGTTATAACAATGCTACCATCCACATAAAAAAAGGTTTTAATATGGGGTGAGGAAAGGGGAAGGAGTTGGGTATATGGGAATCTCTTGTATTCTGTGTGTGACTTTGCTGTAACCTAAAACGTCTTTGAAAATCAAATGAAAATTCAGGAGACACTGGGGACTGAGAGGTGGCAGGTGCCACAGTACAGACTGGACACCCAATAATTCAGTGATAAAAAGAAAAATGTTTTTTAAAAAAGTTTCCATGTATTTTATCTCTTATACTTAAACTTATCTTTATTATTTCATTTTCCTATTACTTGTATTTGTTTATTATATGGGCTTCATCTTTAAGGGATGTTTGGATCACAAAAGGGTTACTGAGGGGGCAGGAGAGGATCATTTTTCTGGGATGTCTGGGATGGGGGTTTCATGGGAGGAAGTTCACCTGAATATACATGAAAGAAACACAAAATTGTTCAAATGATCAAGGAGTGGGGCAGGGTCACAGTGGGTAGATAAACACTCAATAAAAGAGGGACTACTGAATTCCCAGCCTGGAGAGCTCTGCCACATTTTCTAAGGGAGCAGAAACAGTCCCCCGAGTGCAGGGGCAGTGTCAGGAAAACGAGGAGGGTCCACTGAAGGGTTCTTGTTATTGATGACTAACCTTACCAGTCTTTGCTCTTGTAATTGAAACAGCTTACTGTTATGGGGTGCCTAAGGGTTGCCAACTGAGAGCCTCCTTGCTGCTCAAATGTGGCCTCGCTCTAAGCCAAACTCAGCATATGAATGCACTAACTTACCCCCAGTGTGGGACATGACTCTAGGGGTGAGCCTCTCTGGCAATGAGGGATTAATACCATGTGCCAATTGGCAACACGACTGGAAAAAGACCTTGAATAAAAGGGGAAAAAGGTAAAGACAAATGAGTTCATGTGGCTAAGAGACTTCAAAGAGACTCACGGGATCATCGCAGAGGTTACGTTTATGCACACCTCAGTAGGATCTCATAGAACACCAAAGCAGATATCATCCCACACAGAGGGGCTCCTGAGGGCTCTGGAGACACCCAGGTCCTATATAAGGGGGGATAGCTCCAGAGATTGGTGCCTTATCAATGGGCTCTAATTTGGAATCTGTGCTCCTGAGAGTGACAGAGTTGGACTCAAATAAGTCCTCCCTGCACATGGTCCATCAGTCCCTTCTATTCAAACCTATATGTCATGCTGGGAGTTAGTAGGTGTACTTCCAGAGACTGGAGACTCTGGCCTGCCCAAGTTCCAGCTGTGCCTGGAATTTTGGTGGAGCTGCAACTCCTACTCTACAGCTCAATGGACACACCCAAGACACCTGGTGAGGAGAAGATAATGGCCAATGGCCATTCCAGGGAATGGAGAAAGCCTGCAGCTGCAGGCAGGATAATCCCATCCACCATATCCATGGGATATAAGCCCCCTCTCACTTGGAGGTTTAGTGGACATCACCATCCCAAACTCCTCAGGATTGGGGGAAGAGCTATAGACTAGAGTGGACTTAAGGGTATTCTCTTGTAGACATATTGTGATTCAAGCAATGGAAGAAATTACAACAGTGAGGTTGAGCCAGTGGCCACTGGATGCTTTTGGGGCAGGGAAGTGAAAAGCAGTTGTAATATAGGTGCTTTTTCAGGACTTGGGATTTATCCTGAGTGACATTACAATGACAGATATAGGACATTTTACATCAGCATATACCATGCAGAACTGTGTGGGAGAGATTGTGGTCTACAATGTAAACTATGGTCCATGATTCGTGGCAAAGCCCCAGGATGTGTATAGCCATTGCAGGTGATGTGCCACACTAATGAAAGATGTTTATGTGGGATGTTATGGGAGGTGTGGGAGGTGGGGAACATGGAAATCCCAGTAATTTTTGTGTAACATTTATGTAATCTAAGCATCTTTTAAAATATATATATAAAATAAAGAAAAAGACAAGTCAAAAAAAAAAATCAAAGGATTAATTTTTTTTACAATTAGGTAGCTATTTAGTTTGAATAAAAACTGAAAAGACTCAATCTGAAAATGACATATTAATTAAAATAATTAATTTAAAATGCATTCAGAATTCAAATGTATCTGCTTTAGAAGAAAAATAAAAGATGTTGATTTGGGATTGTCCCAAATAATTATCTATTATCTTAAATATTACAGTTATAGGGTGAAGTTACTCTGGAAAACTTTTACTTATATAGTGAGCACTTTCTACCAACATTAAATGCCTGATACATGGCAGTTATGATAAAAGCTTGATATTGTGAATATTATATGCTTATATTCATGAATTTTTCATGTTCTTTACTCTACTTTGTGCCAAATGTGTACACTCTTCCCTTGGAAAAGCTTTGTGTTCTACTAAGTGACATGCATTCAAAAAATAAAAGGAAGGAGGACATTCCTAAAGAAGCCACAGTGTGAAATGGGGCAGCCCTAAAGGGACTGGTGTGAGATATATAACATTATATGCAGAATAAAGGGCACTCTGACCCCACTAATTTTAATTTACAATAAGTACATTAGTAATGGAATTCAGTTACTAGCATAGTGTTTATCATGATAACATTTTCAAGGCTGGTTAGCACAGTTTTTGTTGTCTGTTTCCTAGCTATATACAGAATTACAGAAATCAAGTTGAAGGAACAAAATAAATAACATATATTATCAATTTTATTTTTATAAATGGATCACCATGGTAATCAAATCCCATTTGATGACCTTGAAAACCTTTGTTGCTGAGAAAAAAACTATTTTGGGCAGGAATTTTTTAAATCTCTTTTCTTATGAAAATATTTACCTAAAATATTTCATTCAGAACAAATTTGCTGCTAAAAACCAATATTTTCCATAGTAATTATAGAAAGAACTAGGGAAACCCTGTATTTTTAGGAGAATTGAAATTTCTCTTGTAATTTCAAATTTTTCATAGAATCAGAAATTAGAATTTAGGTTTGTTTTTAAAAATATATTTTATATATATATACATTTGGAAAAGGTATTTAGATTACATATATGTTACATAAACATACAGGGGATTCCCATATGCCCTGCTTCTTACACCTCCCATATTGCCCCACATTAACAACATCTTGCATCAGTATGGTACATTCATTACAATTGATGAAAACATTTTAGAGTATTGCCACTAAGCATGGATTATAGTTTACAGTGTAGTTTACCCTCTCTTCTGCACAATTTTGCAGGTAATGGCATAATATGTAATGGCCCATATCTGTCATTGCAATGTCATTCAAATTCCCAAATCCCCAAAATGCCCCATATTTCTCCTGTATTTCCCTCTCCCTGCCCTCAGAACCTCTAGTGGTCACTGCCTCCAAATGAATGATATAGTTTCTTCCATTGTTAGAATCACAATAAGTCTATAGTAGAATACCAGTAAGTCTACTTTATCCCATAATTCATTTCCCAATCCTGAGGATTCTGGGATGGTGTTGCCCACTCTACCTCTAACTGAGAGCAGGCTTTGATCCCATGGGGCAGATGGATGGGACACTCTTGCTTGCAGTTGTAGACTCTCTCGGTTCCTTGGGATGATCATGGTCCATCATCAACTATTAGTTGTCCTGGGTGAGTCCCATGAACTGGAGAGTAGGTATTGCAACTCTATTGAATATCAGGGTCCAGCTGGGACATGGATAGCCCAGAGATTAAAGTCTCTTGGATATACACGTACCAACTCCAGCACCAACTATAGGTTCAAATAAAAGGGACAGAAGAGGTGTAGAGAAGTCACATCTGAGTCCAATTTTCTCACACTTGTGAGCACAAACTCCAAAGTTGGGCCCCTCGCAAGGCACCAAACTCCAGAGCTATCTGCCATGACCATAGGTCCTAGGTGTCTCCAGAGCCCTCAGGATACCCACTATTTGGGGTAGTATCTCCTTTGGCCATCTATGAGATCCTGCTGAGACATGTATAAGTGTTGATGACCTCTGATGACCTCCTGACTCACTTTGAAGTATCTTAGCCAAATACATTCATTTGTCTTAACCTTTCCCCCCTTTTATTCAAGGTCTTCTCCCAGATGTATCACCAGTTAGAGCTTGGTAGTAATCCCTCAGTGCCAGGGAGGCTCATTCTCTGGAGTCATGTCCCACACTGGGGGGAAGGTAATGCATTTATATGCTGTGCTTGGCTTAGAGATAGGCCATATTTGAGCAACAAGGAGGCTCTCAGGATGCAACTCTTAGCAAAATTTCTTCAACCACAACTGCACTGTACGCTCATTAGCTGATCCTGGCCAAATGTGTTCTTGATGTTGAGAGTTGTCTACACTGCTTTATGACCAATTTTGAACTCAAATAAGAAAATAGCTCAAATTTGCTTTTTATATAACAATGTTTCCATAGTCTAAAATAAATATAAAATAAACAGCAAGTAATAAGTCATTAGCAAATAAACATAACATGAGAAATGCCCACTAGAATGATATATAACAAAACATTTATTTAAGAAAATATTGCAATATCAAAGAGCAAATTCCAACAATGCAAAACTGTAATTACATTTGCACCAATGTAATAGATGAGCTGAGGAAGGGCAATTTCCTTTGACCAGCAGGTCCTGAAGGCAGAAGGAGCAGGCCATTATTTGACATCAAAATCCCTGTCCAATGACTTTCCTCTCAAAGCTGAGGAGCACAGGAATTTGACCTCTACCCTCTATCAGGAGGGGAGCCATAAACATGGGTCTGGAACCTCTGCCCCTGCCCTTGGATGCTCTACCACTTGCCCCTTACTGAACCACCACACATTGGTCTGGAACCACCAGCCCTGGCCACAGATGCTCTACCACTTGCCCCTTACTGAACTGCCCCACAGGGCCTCCACCTGCTGCCTGCAAACTTCCTTCACCTGCAAGGTTAGGAGGCTCTCTTGGCCTCCAGTGCCAGCTCATCCATTCTTGCCAGATGCTTCCTGAGAGTGGGCATGATCCTCACCTCCCCTTACTGCTTTATCCCATGCAACTAGCATACTGTCTAGCATTCAATAGAATCAGTATAGAAGTTATACATGCTTGGAGGAGAGGAGAGCTGAGTTCCTGCCTTGGCTTGGTCCTTGGCCACTGAGTGATTGAGGGCACTGCAACCTCTCTGTCCCAACTCCACATCTCTGTATTAAGATTAAGGAGTTACTGCAAATGGTTTCTAAGGACATTTTAAAAGTTCAATTTCCATTCATCCTACAGTGACCTTGAAAATTCAATATTGTGGAAGAATTTAATTTTTTTTTTTAATTTTAGTTAGACCTGTAAAAAGAATTTATTGGGAAATGGCAGAAAGAGCAGAGCTTTGAGAAATGGGAGATAAGGATAGAAATACACACCAAGACTTGGTGTGGGCTCCTCTAAGCAGAGAGAGCACACTCTGCCTTGTGTGGTTACCTTTTAAACTGTTAATAATTCCTCCCTTTTGCTAATGCTAAGGGGAAGGGCCCCAGCTGTTTTTGGTTACCCCACCAATGGTGAGGGCCAATGGTGAGGCCTATTGAGAATATCCGGGGATGAATTTTTGAATTTTAAAATGTTACTTCTTGTTTTGTCATATTAACAATTCAGTTCTGAACAAATCTTTAAAGTTCCCAATAATCTTTTCACAGAACTTAATCCTATGTTTTCTATTTATTTCATTATTATATTAAGGAGTAACCACAGCATTCATAATAAATGATTACTTGCTAGTACCAAGGAATATGATGAGTGTTATGTATACATCAGGTCATTAAATCTGTCAATGACCCTCTTTCCAGATAAAGAAATAAAGCTGAGAGAACTCAAGGACCTGAGTTAAGGACACTCAGAAGTAGCTTGAAGAGGCAGATGGGGGCACGGGCCATGCTCTTGACATACACAGGATTTAGTGCCAGCATTCTAAGGGGTATGGAACAGGGCTTTCAATGGGGAGCAGGAGACACAGAAGCCCCCAGAAAGCAATCAGATAAGCCTGTAAATTTGTAATAGTCACCTCTGATGAGAGTTATCACAGGGAAAATAAGGAACTATGAAATCATAAAACAGGGGGAACCAGTCTAACTGGGGGTGTCAGGGAAGACTTTTCTAAGGAAATCCCAGATAAACAGGTATCTGAAGAATGAGAAGCACTAACTGGGCAAAGGTGGAGAAACAGTATTCCAGGCAGAGGGATGGCATCTGCAAAGACCCCGAGATGGGAGAAGGCAAGATGCAAGCAGTGGACTGAAAGAAGCCAAGGTGGCTAAAGCACAAGGAGCTAGGGAAGAAGGAGGGAAGAATGGGGCAAGATGAGGCTGGAGGCTCAGGGCAGGTTAAGGATTTCAGTCGAAATCTTAAAGGTAATGGAAAGCCACGGCAGGGGGTTTTGAGCAGGTGGGAACAGATCAGTGATCTGCAATGTAGACAGTGACTACAGAACTAACCAACTGGGGGGCAGGGGGAAAAGGCTGGAGGAGGGGAGACTGGTGAGAAGTCTACAGTGGTGGTCCAGAAAAGATCCTGGTCTAGGTGGTGGTGATGAAGATGCAGGGAAATGGTCAGGGTTGGAAAAATATTTAAGACACAATTCAACAGAACTAGTAGGTAGGTTAGATAGAGGAGGGTGGGGGTGCAGGGGTTAAGGTGCCTGAGTTGACTCCTGGACTTCTAACTTGGGTAAGTGGCTAGATCTTGGGGCTTCTCACCAGGAGAAAGAATACAGTACAAAGACACAGTTTTGTGGGGAAGATCATGAGTTTAGGTGTTGACATGTTGGGTTTGAGATACATTTGAGGCATCCAACTAGAGATGTAGAGTAGGTACATGTTGGCTATATAGGTCTGGAGTGCAGGAGAAGTCATCTTAACTGGTGATTTCTGTTGTTTGAGGCTTCAGAGAAGTCAGGCAGGTTTGTCTCCCTCTAGAAGAGACACCCTTGAGTCACTAAACTCTGGGCTTAAGAGGTCAAAAGTGTAATGCAAATATTCTCACTGTCCTGATTTTGTGATAATCACGGTAATCTAAACATTTGCTATATTAGAAACCATGCATGTGTCCCCAGACCTAGTTTTTCTCCCTAAGTCTGTTTTTTAGAATGCTGTTAATAAATAAAGCCTGATTTATTATCCTGTATGGAAAATAACTGTAACTCTAGGTATCTCTGGTGAACCTTAAGAGATCTAACAGGGGGACAGATGTGGCTCAAATGGTTGGGCATCGTGTCCCATATGCAGGGACCTGGGTTTGATCCCTGGGAACTCCTAGTAAAAATTAAAAAAAGAAAAATAGAGAAGGCACGTGGGCTACCAGGCCCTGTGCATGGGTGTGCCATCAGGCCCTGCATGTGAGTGTGCCACCAGGCCCACAAGTGGGTGCACTGTTAGGCCCCATGAACGGGTGTGCCTCCAGGTAAACCGTCAGGCCCCATAAAATTAAAGATAATTTTATATTATTTCATACAATTTGCATACTGAAAGGGTGCACATTTTGGAGCACAGTACTAAATTCATATGAATTCTTTTTTTTTTTTTTTTAAGAAACAAAGACCAGTTCAGTTTTATTGGGGGTCAGCATAGTGGTGGTGGGGGTTCACCATGGCCAGAGGACATTGACTAGCTGAGGCCTAAGAGAGTCCCCTACTTCTGGTCCTTTGCATCACCATGTGTGATGATGTAGCAGGTGTTCTTGTAGTCTTCATTGCCACCCACATTGGGGGGGAAGGCTGCCCACATGTTCTTGATCTCCTCATTGGAGAAAGAGTCACACTGCATGGTAAGCAGTTCCTCTAGGTGGGAGACATGGGACGGAGGGGCAGTTGAGCCCCAGGTATATGGGTCTTTTCCACTCCCTCCCTCCATATCCTCCTTGCCACCCCCAATCTCACCTTGGAAACCCGGAATCACTCTTCATCCCACTCCAGCCTCCCTGCTTTTGCCCTGCCCCCCATAGTTGCTGTTAAATGAATTCTTAAGGCAAGAAAGAAACTGTCAGATTGGCAGCTTTTATTCTATAATCTAAGACATGCCTAGGACTTGTTCTCTCTCTGCTGGAGTACAGGGTCAGCAATGCTTGTTGAGGACCCATCTATTCACACCTCTGAAGAGAAGCTTTAAAACTGTCACGTAAGCAATTGGCCTGTACAGCAAAGTTTTAGGTACAGTTTATATGCCACCCATTAATAGGCTCTTCCACTGTTGGCTATTGTTGGCCCTTAATACACATCATCCATTGGCAAATCATTTCCTGTCCTTTTGGACATTGTGATGGTTTCAATAAGAAGACCATTCTGTTGGCTAGAAAATAAACTTACACAAACCATAAGTTTATTAAATGAGAAATGTCCAGTTGGAAGGAATTTAATATTCATGGTAAATTTTCATATTTTGCAAATTAGGAAAGATTTTATCTAATGCCCTGGAAGTCCTTGCCTGTTCCTAAATTGATTCCGGTCCAGAATGCAAAAGAGCAATGCTACCTGCACATTTGATCTACTGTTGGGCCTGACCATTTCCTTTATTTTCAGACAGATCAAACTTGAAAATCCTAGCTCATTTACCTGAAATTATAATATCGCAGATCTAATATATATGTTGAACTACTATAAAATTACTATCTTTAAAATAAATCTTTTAGCCATTTGAAAACATTCTGGATATACACCATGGAGGTTTTTCAGAATGCAAAATAAAATTTACTTTATTGATTTTGGTTTGTGATAAATCCATAAAAATGCCTTAGTTCTGCTTTTCTATTACAACCTCGGCCTCTGGCCAACAGGTATGGTCCATACTCAAAGGAACAAGGTGGAGTTTTAGGTAAAACCAGACACCCTGGAGTTAGTCACAGGGGAGCCCGCAACGCTGGCCTTCTTCAGGCTTGCTTGTAGTAAAACAACTAACAACCTGTGAGAAAGGATCGAATTCACACCAAACAGGGCGAATGAACAATGTGGACACCGGGTGGGTGGGCAAAGGGCCAGGCCAGTTCCCTGAGGGGTAGTTAGTTTACAGAGCAGGGCCGGGGCCTTAACCAGGACACCTTCCCTGTGAGGGCCCTGCTGCCATCTTCAAGGGCCTCTTTCCTTTACCACCCGCTAAAGGCGACGCCAGCCAGGCTTCCCAGGCATCTGGGGCACTAGCAAGTCCCTGCAGCCTGGCCTGAAAAGTCAGGGTCTGGGGGTTTGGCGACTGCTGGCGATCAGGTCCCGCCCCAAGAAGCGACCTCCGCCCGAGCCAGCAGGGAAGACTGGAGGTGGCCGGAGCGCTGGGCCTCGGAGGGTCCAGGAGGCCCCCGGCCCAATGGCCCATAGTGAAGGAGGGGAGCAGGAAGGAGGGCTGGCAGGGAGGAGGGGGGGAAAGGGGGGCGCCCGGCCAAGGCCGGCGCTCGCCCGCCTCAGCCCCGCGGCGCCCTGCAAATGGCGGGGGGAGCAGCGCTTACCCGTTGCCCAGGCCCCGCGGCGGGACCTAGAGGGCGCCGGGGATGCCTGCTGAGCTCCCTCCCGCCGCCGCGCCGGCCTAGCTGTCCCCGGCAGCAGCGGAGGCGGCGGCGGCGCTTTTCCTGCGACTTTCCGTTGAGGTCCCTAACCGAGAGGGCGGAGCAACTGGTGCTAAGCGACTGCGAACGCGGCCCGCGCGGCCCACGCCACCCCGCCTCCGCCTCCTGCTGCACCGCTACTAGAATCTGATTTCTTATCTGTGCCCAGTTTATCCCATGTCTTCTATATGGAATAAAAACACACATTCACAACTTAATATATTCCCTAGGGGTGACTGCTCTCATGTGAAACGCTGAAGGTAGGGAGGGAAGCTCTAACTTCTTTCCATTTTTTCCCCCTGTAACATTCTCCTTTCTTTTCCTTTGCGTTGCCTCCTCAATTCATTGCAGCTTCACAGCAGAACAGACAGCTGGGTGTTTGCAGTAAGCCCAGATATTGTGAGCACACTGTATGTTCTTGTGTTTGTCGCCACTCTTTTCTGTATCTGTCATTCTAGCTTAGTGTATGTGCTGCTAAAGTGAACTTTTCCCATATATAGGTAAAATCAGGTTTATAATTAGATATACAGAAGATATGATCGAAAGTGTATACAATAGAGGGTTAGGGTCTTGTGAATTTGAGCTACGCATTTGGCATAGTAGGAATGATTTTGCTAAATAAGATTTTAAAATATTTACTGAATAATAGGATTTTTACATTGTTGCCTATTGTCTTTTCAGGAGATCTCAGCACTGTTGAGCTGCTGATGCTGACCATAGGAGATGTTATTAAACAAGTGATTGCAGCCCATGAACAGGGCAGACATTGATTTAAATAAGTAAGTGGATCTCTTCAAAAGGGGGCAGTCTTGTTCTTAGGTAGTAGATGTCTTTTATGAAATTATCTAATACTACTTGTTTTCTATCTCACGTTTTATTTTGTATTTGAGAATTTTAGCTTTCTCCCCTGCCTTTTTCACTCTTTTCTTTATGGCAGAATAGCCTTATATCTTAATAATCCTAATAACTTCTAACATTTATTGGATGCTTACTCTATTCGAGGTACTACATTTAGTGAACTAAATGTACTTACTCAGTTAATCCTCTCAGAAATTATAGGAGGTTGGTACTGATGTCAGCCTCATTTGAGGTTATGCCATTATTTTCTGTGCTATGCCACTTTACATCCATCTATTTCTTAATTTCAATTGTGGTTACCTGAATGGTTGCTTTTTAATTTTTTAAGGTATATTTATATGTTTTATGTTCTGTTCTTTATATAATACTCCATATTAGAAAAAAATCTTTATAAAAGATGTTTTATTTCCTAATTTGGCTCTGCATAACCTCCCTTGATTTTCAAGATAGTGATTTTCAACCAGCAGTGATTTCATTCCCTCCAGGAAACATTTGGCAACATCTGGGGACATTTTTACTAGCTGGGCAGAGGACAAGGATGATGTTAAACATCTGACAATGTACTGGACAGCCCCCCCACAACAAATAATTATCCAGTCCCAAATGTCAGTAGACTTTTTTTTTTTTTTTTT
>JAQZBX010065400.1:0-16313 GCA_029593785.1 Cabassous unicinctus | reverse complement strand
CAAATTCCTGAGATTCGACATCTTTTTAAATTATTGACAACTTTATTTCAAATTCACAAAAATAGAAGAGAAAAAGGCAGGTCAACAAGTTATGGAAACATTACTCCTAAAAAGTTCTTTTTCAGGTACTTTTATCTCATCTAATTCCAACTGCTATCTCAGTTGTTCCTCTAGTGTTCCAAAAGATACACACATGAATGCATTAGTTAAATGACATAGCCAAGGTCTCCTTATTAATAAAAAATAATGAAGAAGAGAAAAAAATCCTTAATCATATTCAAAGCTCACAAAACTAAAACCCATATTCTATTTTTACCTTTAGAATTAATATTGCACCAACTTTGCTTTTGCTACAAAACATTACAATTTTGTTGTTAACTGTAGTCCAAAAATTACATTAGTTATATTTTTCCCATCTATCACCACATTCTTACGACTCTGTAATAGAAGAATATTCCAGTATTTATATTATTTACTACAATCCTCATCTTATTCCAAAAGCACTGTTATTATCCTCCAGTTGTTCTCCAACTAACATTAATCTTCCTAGGCTATTCATTTCAGCCACAATTATATCCATAAATCAACAGTGTTTCTTACATTCATTATAATGAGTCACCATCAAGTCCAACCATTACCACATATTACATTTGACCTTATTAAATAATCTATATAAGTCCGGCATCTTCTCCCCCGTCTCATGCCACATTTCATCTCCCACCAATCCACACGTCATAGTCCAACTCCATAATCTACTCATTGCATTTAGTTCGTATCAGCAAGACCACGCAATATATGTCTTTTTGTGTCTGGCTCATTTCACTCAACATAATACCCTCAAGTTTCCTCCATGTTGTCCTGTGCCTCCTCAATTGATTTCTTCTTACAGCTGAGTAATATTCCATCATATGAATATACCACATCTTGTTTATCCATTCATCAGTTGATGGACACTTAGGTTGTTTCCATCTTTTAGCAATTGTGAATAATGCCACTATGAACATGGTATGCAAATAACTGTTCACATCCTTGCTTTCAGTTCTTCTGAATGTATTCCTAGTAGTAGGATTGCTGGATCATATGGCAGTTCTATATTTAGTTTCCTGAGAAACAGTCAAAACTCTTCCACAGAGGCTGTACCATCTTACGGTCCCACTACAGTGAAGGAGTGTTCTTATTTCTCCACATCCTCTCCAGCACTTGAAGTTTTCCGTTCTTTTAATAATGGCCATTCTGTATGGTGTGCAATGGCATCTCATTTTAGTTTTGATCTACATTTCCCTAATAGCTAGTGATGTTGAACATCTTTTCATGTGACTTTCGGACAATTGTATTTCTACTTTGGAAAAATGTCTATTCGATTATTTGGCCTATTTTTTAATGGGGTTGCTTGTTATTTTGTCATTAAGTTGTGTGATCTCTTTATATAACATGGAGATCAACCCTTTATCAGATATATGGTTTCTGAAGATTTTCTCCTTTTGACTAGGCTGCCTTTTTACTTTCTCGACAAAGTCTTCTGAGGAACAGAAGTAGTGAATTTTAAGGCCATCCCATTTATCTCTTTTTTCTTTTTTTGCTCGTGCTTTGGGTGTAAGGTCCAAGAAACGACCACGAAGCACAGAATCTTGAAGATGTTTCCCTACATTTTCTTCTAAAACTTTTATGGTTCTAGTTTCTATATTTAGGTCCATGATCCATTTTGTATTAAATTTAGTATAAAGTGTGAGGTAGGGGTCCTCTTTCTTTCTTTTAAATATGCATATCCAATTTTCGGAGCACCATTTCTTGAATAGGCTATTCTGACCCAGCTGAGTGGGTTTGACAGCCATGTCAAAAAATGACCTGATCATATATGTAAGGGTCTATTCCAAACTCTCCTTTTGATTCCATTGGCCAATCTGTCTATCTTTATGCCAGTGCCATGCAGTTCTTACCACTGTAGCTAAATAATATAATTTAAAGTCTGGAAGTGAAAGGCCTCCAACTTTGTTCTCCTTTTTTTTTTTTTTTTTAAGATTTATATTCTTTATTTATTCCCCCCCTTCATTGTTTGCACATGGTATCTGCTCATCTTCTTTTCAGGATGCACTGGCAACTGAACCCAGGACCTCCCATGTGGAAGGGAGGCACCCAATCAGTTGAGCCACCTCTACTCCCTGTTTGTTGTGTCTCTCATTGTGTTTCCCACCATGTCCCTTCATTGCATCGTCTCGCTGCGTCATCTTGTTGTGTCAGCTTGTTCTGTCAGCTTGCTACACCTGCCCATCGCATCAGCTTACTGTCTTGCACGTCTTCTTTAGGAGGCACTGGGAACTAAACTTGGGTCCTCCCACGTGGTAGGTGGGAGCTCAATCACTTGAGCCACATCTGCTTCCCTTCTGCTATGATCTCTATTCTTTCTTTCTTTCTTCTTGCTTTGGAATTGGTTTGCTGTTCTTTTTCTAATTCCTCCAGATATGCAGTTAAGCCTTTGATTTTAGCTCTTTCTTCTTTTTTAATATAAGCATTGAGGATTATAAATTTCCCTCTCAGCACTGGCTTTGCTGTATCCCATAAGTTTTGGTATGTTGTGTTCTAATTTTCATTTGTCTTGAGATATTTACTGATTTCTCTTGTAATTTCATATTTAAAAATTATTTATGAGTGTATTCTTTAATCTCCATATATTTATGGATTTTCCCTTTTTCTGTCTGTTGTTAATTTCCAGCTTACTTCCATTTTGATCAGAGAAAGTATTTTGTATAATTTCAAATTTTTATAACTTATTGAGATCTGACTTATGTCCCAGCATATGATTTATTCTGGAAAAATTTCCATGAGCACTTGAGAAGAGCATATATCCTGCTGTTTTGGGGTGTGTATTAGTCTGCCAAAGGAGTGCCTATGGAAAGTACCTGAAATCTGTTAAAGGTATTTATTTGGGGTAAAAACTTACAGTTACAAGGCCCTAAATTTTCCAGCTCAAGGTTGCTTTCTCACCAAAGCCAGTTGCCATGTGTTGAAGCAAGATGGTCACTGATGTCTATGGGGTTCAGCTTTCCCCTCTGGGCTTCCTTCAGTTTTGCCAGTGTGTGCCTCATGTATTTTCAGGCACCTATGTTAGGTGCATAGATATTTATTATTCTTATTTCTTCATGGTGAATTGTCCCTTTGATTAATATATAGTGACCTACTTTATCTCTTATAACAGTTTTGCATTTAAAATCTACCTTAACTGATATCAGTATCACTACACCCACTCTTTTTATTGCTATTAGCATGGAAAAATCTTTTTTCCAACACTTCACTTTGAGCCTGATTATCTCGATGCACCTAAGGTGAGTCTCTTGTAGACAACAAATAGATGGCTCCTGTTTTTTATCCATTCTATCAGTCGATATCTTTTAGTTGGGGAGTTCAATCCAGTAATATTCAGGGTTACTACTATGAAGGTGTTACTTCGTTCAGTTTATCCATTGTTTTTCTGTTTTCATATCTTACTATATCTCTATGAATATAGATGCAATAATCCTCAACAAAATATTTGCAAACTGAATCCAAAAGTACATTAAAAGAATAAACATCACAGCCAAGTGGGTTTCATCCAAGGTATGCAAGGGTGGTTCAACACAAGAAAATCAATTAGTGTAATAAATCACATTAATAAACTGAAGAATAAAAATCACGTGATCCTCTTGATTGATGCAGAAAAGGCCTTTGACAAAATACAGCATCCTTTCTTGGTGAAAAAAAAAAAAAAACATTCCAAAAGATAAGAATAGAATGATGCTTTCTCAATATGGTAAAGTGCATATATGAAAAATGTACAGCTAGCATTGTGCTCAATGGTGTAAAACTGAAAACTTTCCCACCGAGATCAGGAATGAGAAAAGGATGCCCACTTTCACCATAGTTATTCAATATTGTGATATAAGCTCAAGCTAGAGCAAATAGCCTAACTAAACAGATAAAAAGGAAAGGAAGAAGTAAAACCTTTGCTATTTGCTAATGATATGATCCTACATCTAGAAAACCCTGAAAAATCCACAAAAAAGCTACTAGAAGTAATAAACAACTTCAGCCAAGTGGTGGAATACAAGATTAATACGCAAATCAATAGTGTTTCTATACCCTACTGAGGAGGAAATAAGAAAAAATCTGAGGAAGAAATCAGAAAAAAATTTCCATTTATAATAGCGACTGAAAGAATCAGCTATTTAGAAATAAACTTAACCAAGGACATAAAGGAGCTGTATTCAGAAAACTACGAAACATTGCTAAAAGAAACTGAAGAAGCCTTAATAAACGGAAAGCCATTCTTTCCCGAATTACCCCTCCCCCCATCCAACACCCTACACCAGTAACCCTTCCTTGTCATATTGCCATAAGAGCATTCTCAACTTTGTATCCGCAAATCCCCAGTGTTCACCTGGTCTCTCTCCCAACCCTCTCCCCAGTACCCTCGATTTCTATCCCACCCTTCCCAATCTACCCACCTGTCAACCCTGCACCACTCAACCCAATAATATCACTGCCCTCCTGTCCTATTCCTTCAATATGCAATCACACTCGTTCACTTTACCATAGATTACATTCGTATGGGTGATGGCTCATATCCTTCTCCTCTCTTTCTATTTCTTGTAAACCTATCTTCCAGACAATAGCTTACTGAGACTCCTCAATTTCCTTAATTCATGTCAGTGAAGTCATGTACTGTTCATCCTTCAATGCCTGGCTTGCTTCACTCAACATAAGGTCCTCAAGATTCATCCAGATTATCCCGTGTGTTAGCACTTTATTCCTTCTTACATTGAATAATACTCCATTGTATTTATGTACCACATTTTGTTTATCCATTCATCTGTTGATGGGCACCTGGATTAATTGCAACTTTTAGCAATAGTGAACAATGCCACTATGAACATCAGTGTGCATAAATCTGTTCATGTCTTTGCTTTCAATTCGTCTGGGTATATACCCAGCAGTGGAATCACTGGATCATATGGAAGTTCTATAGTTTGTTTTTTTTGAGGAACTGCCAAACTGTCCTCCACAATGGCTGGACCATTCTACATTCCCACCAGCAGTGGATTAGTGTTCCCATTCCTCCACATCCTCTCCAACACTTACAGTCTGCTGTGGCTTTTTTTTAAAAAGCTGCCATTCTAATGGGTGTAAGATGGTAACTCATTGTAGTTTTGATTTGCATTTCCCTAATAGCTAGTGATGTTGAATATCTTTTCATGTACTTTTATAGCCATTTGTATTTCTTCCTTGGAAAAGTGTCTTTTCAGGTCACTTGCCCATTTTTTTAAATGGTTTTTCTGTCGTTTTATGTTTGAGAGGTAGGATTTCTTTATATATGCAGGATATTAGGTTTCTACCAGATATATGGTTGCCAAATATTTTCTCTCATTGGGTAGACTGCCTTTTTACTTTCTTGATAACATCCTTTGAGGTGCAAAAGTTTTTAATTTTGAGGAGATACCATTTATCTATTTTTTCTTTTGCTGCTCGTGCTTTGGGTGTGAAGTTCATGAAACCATTTCCTAGTACAAGGTCCTGTAGATGCTTCCTACATTATCTTCCAAGGTCTTTATGGTCTTGGTTCTTATATTCACATCTTTGATGCATCTTGAGTTGATCTTTGTATAAGCTGTGAGATGGTGTTACTCTATCATTCTTTTGGATATGGATATCCAGTTCTCCAAGCACCATTTGTTAAAGAGGCCATTCTCTCCCGACTGAGTGGGCTTTGTGGCCTTGTCGAGTATCAGATGACTGTATATGCGAGGATCTATATCAGAACCCACAATTCGGTTCCATTGGTCGGTATGTCTCTCCTTGTGCCAGTACCATGCAGTTTTGACCACTGTAGCTTCGTAGTATGTCTTAAAGTCAGGTAGTGTGATACCTCCAATTTCATTTTTCTTTTTCAATATGTCCTTGGCGATTCAGGGTCTCTTACCCTTCCAAAAGAATTTTGTGTTTAGTTTTTCCAATTCATTAAAAAATGCTGTGTTGATTTTTATTGGGATTGCATTAAATCTGTAGATTAGTTTTGGTAGGATAGACATTTTAATGATGTTTAGTCTTCCTATCCATGAACAGGGAATATTCTTCCATTTATTTAAGTATTCTTTGATCTCCTTTAGCAGCATTGTGTAATTTCTGTATATAAGTCCTTTACACCTTTAGTTAAATTTATTCCTAGGTATTTGATTTTTTTAGTTACTGTTTAAAATGGTATTTTTTTCTTGATCTTCTTCTCAGATTGCTCATTATTCGTTTACAGAAATGCTACTGATTTTTGAGCTTTGATCTTATAGCCTGCGACTTTACTGAACTCATTCATGAGTTCCAGAAGCTTTGTTGTAGATTTCTCAGGGCTTTCTATGTGTAGGATCGTGTCATCTGCAAATAGTGAAATTTTTACTTCTTCCTTTCCAATTTGGATGCCTTTTATGTCTTTTTGTTGCCTCAGTGCTGGAGCAGGTACTTCTAAGACAATGTTAAATAGGAGCAGTGATAATGGGCATCCTTGTCTTGTTCCAGATCTTAGAGGGAAAGCTTTTAGGATTTCACCATTGAAGATGATGTTACCTGTGGGTTTTTCATATACACCCTTTATCATGTTCAGAAAGTTTCCTTCTATTCCTATCTTTTGCAATGTTTTTATCAGGAAAGGGTGCTGTATTTTGTCTAATGCTTTTTCTGCATCTATAGAGATGATCATATGATTTTTTTCTTTCAATCTGTTTATGTGGTGTATGACATTGATTGATTTACTTATGTTTAACCATACTTGCATACCTGGGATGAAACCCACATGGTCATGGTGTATAATTTGTTTGATATGTTCTTGAATGTGATTAGCAAGTATTTTGTTGAAGATTTTAGCATCTAGGTTCATTAGAGAGATTGGTCTGTAATTTTCCTTTCTTGTGGCATCTTTGTTTGGCTTTGGTATTAGGGTAATGTTGGCACCATAGAATGAGTTAGGCAATGTTGCTTCTACTTCTATTTTTTAGAAGAGCTTAAGCAGGATTGGTGTTAGTTCTTTGAGGAATGTTTGATAGAATTCACCTGTGAAGCTGTCTGGTCCTGGGCTGTTCTTAGTTGGGAGGTTTTTGATGACTGAGTCTATCTCTTTACTTGTAATTGGACTGTTGAGTTCATCAATTTCTTCTTTCATCAATGTAGGCTGCTTGTAGTGTCTAGGAATTTGTCCATTTCCTCTAAATTGTCATTCTTGTTGGCATATAATTTTTCAAAATATCCTCTTATGACACTCTTTATTTCTGTGGGGTCAGTGGTAATATCCCCTTCCTCATTTCTTATTTTGTGTATTTACATCTGCTCTCTTTTCTTCTTTGTTAGTCTGGCTAAGGGTTTGTCAACTTTATTGATCTTCTCGAGAACCAGCTTTTGGTTTTGTTTGTTTTTTCTAGTGCTTTCTTATTTTCAAATTCATTTCGCTCTGCTCTATTCTTTGTTATTTCCTTATTTCTACTTCCTTTCAGGTTAGTTTGTTGTTGCTTTTCCAATTCCTCCAGGTGTGCAGTTGCGTCTTCAATTTTAGCTCGCTCTTCTTTTTTGATATATACATTTATAGCTATGAATTTCCCTCTCAGTACAGCTTTTGCTGCATCCCATAGGTTTTGATATGTTGTGGTGTCATTTTCATTTGTTTCAAGGTAGTTACTGACTTCTTTTGAGATTTCCTCCTTGACCCACTGTTTGTCTAAGAGTGTGTTGTTTAACTTCCATATCTTTGTGCCTAATCTGGTTCTCTGGCCCTTACTGATTTCTAATTTCATTCCATTCTTGTCAAAGAAATTACTTTGTATAGTCTCAATCTTTCTGAATTCATTGAGAGTTGTTCTGTGGCCTAGCATGTGGTCTGTCTTGGAGTGTGATCCATATGCACTTGAGAAGAATGTATATCCCGCTGTATTTGAGTGTAGCATTCTGTATATGTCTGTTAGATCCAGATCATCTAATGCATTATTCAAGGTCTTTGTTTCTTTATTGATTCTCTGTCGAGATGTTCTGTCTAATGGTGATAATGGTGTATTAAAGTCCCCCACTATAATTGTAGAGGCATCTATTTCTCCACTTAGTCTTTCCAGTGTTTGCCTCATGTATTTTTAGGTGCCCTGATTAGGTGCATAAATGTTTATGATTGTTCTTTCTTCTTGAAAGATTACCCCTTTTACTAATATTTAGTGTCCATCTTTGTCTCTTAAAATAGTTTTGCATATAAAGTCTATTTTGTCCGATATTAGTACAGATACTCCTGCCCTTTTTTGGTTGTTGTTTCCTTGTAAAATTGTTTTCCAGCCATTCACTTACAGCCTCCTTGAATCCCTGAGTCTAAGGTGGTTTTCTTAGATTTCCTTATCCATTCTGCCAATCTGTGTCTTTAACTGGTGAGTTTAATCCATTAACATTCAGTGTTATTACTCTCAAGAAATTTCTTACATCAGCCATATTTTTGTTGGGTTTATTTATGTCATATGTTGTTTTTATTTCTCTTTTTGTCTTTTTAGTTGTTCTTTCACTTTCCACAAACTCTCTCTCTTCTGTTTTTTTCCTTTCAACCTGCATAACTTCCTTTAGTATTTCTTGAAGGGCAGGTTTCTTATTGGCATATTTTCTTAATTTCTGTTTATCTGTGAATATTTTGAAATATCCATCATTTTTTAATGCCATCTTTGCTGGATAGAGAATTCTCGGCTGGATGCTTTTTTCTTTTAGTACCTTGACTATATCATACCACTGCTTTCTTGCCTCCATGTCTTCAGATGAGTAATCAGTACTTAATCTTATGGAGCTTCCCTTGTATGTGATGCTTCTCTTTTCTCTTGCTGCCTTGAGTATTTTCTCTTTGTCTTGAGCATTGGACACTTTGACAAGTATATGTCTTAGAGTAGACCTGTTGGGATTTATACTATTTGGGGTGCACTATGCTTCCTGGACATGTACGTCCATCTCTTTCAATAGGGTTGGGAAGTTTTCAGCCATTATTTCCTTCAACACTCCTTTTGTTCCCTTTCCCTTCTCTTCTCCCTCTGGGTGGCCTATAATGACTATGTTTGTGCATTTTGTGTTGTCATTTAAATCCCTAAGTCCCTGCTGGATTTTTTCTATCTTTTTATCTATCTGTTCTACAATCTGTATGATTTCAGATGTACTGTCTTCCACATCACTAATTCTTTCCTCTGCCTGTTCAAATCTGCTGCTTTGTGATTCCAGTGTCTTTTTTATTTTTTGGATTGTGCCAGTCATCACCATCATATCCATTATCTTTTTATGTAGGTTTAGAATTTCTTCAGTATGTTCTCCCAGTGTCTTCTTAATATCCTTAATCTCTTCCTTCACTTCATTAAGTTGGTCCATGATATTTGTTTGGACAGCTTTGATTAGTTGTCCGAGGTTCTGCATCTCTTCTTGATTTTTAGTTTGTTCATTGGACTGGCCCATGTCTTCCTGTTTCTTAGTGTAGTTTGTAATTTTTTGTTGCCCTCTGGTATCTTTTTATCTTGATGTGTGTATTCAGTTGATTAGCTTCCCTCTCTGCTCTAGAGTTTTATTTAGCCACTGGTTTTCTGTGTGTAAGATTTCTCTTTGACACTTTGTTCTTCTTATTCTATTTCCTTGCTGTTTTCTATGTTCCAGTTTTATCTTGAGCAATCTATCTCCCTGTCCAGCTCCCTCCAGATCGATGCCCCAAAGGCTCCCACTCCATGGGATCCCCGAACGGCTCACTTGGGCAGGATCCTATCCCCATTCAGCCATCTTTTGTGAGATAGATGGTGAGCACCCACTTAAACCAACGCCACCTTGCCTACCTTCCCCAAAGTAGGCTTTTTCTATTAAGCACCTCATAATTCCTCCAGCCTCTATGCATTAAGAAATTCCAAAGCTATATCCAGAATTTTTGGTATTTGCAAAAGCAGGGCTACAATCCCAGTACCAAAACGTGTTTCAGTTTCCTTGGCTGCTCAAGCAAGGTACCCTTCAAATGGTTGGCTAAAGAGATGGGAATGTGTTTAGCTGCATTTAATTTCATTTATGGGTGATGAGGCAAAAGGAAATTTTTCTTGTATATCTTTGTATGTAAGTGTGGGGTTTATGTGTGTAGATAAGTCTAATTTTCTATTAGAAGTTCCAAGATCAATAGCTTTCCACATATTGGAATTGGTATAGAGAATAGCCAATCATCAATCAAAATTAATGGGGAATGCTTATTTTTCTTCCTTTTCACCACTGGTAAGATGCAAATAGATGGTATTAGAAGGTTAAGAAAGAGTATTTTTGTAGAATTCACTAAGTTCAGGCCATTTTAATGTTCAGTTTTGACTTATATTTACCTGAAAAAATGGAATATTGAAGTATATTTAGAAAGTTAACAGAGCATTATATGTTTGGAAATTGAGTTGGGTTGGGCTATAAAGCATAAAGAGATGTTTTTGGAGAAGTATCCATCGCCCATCATTCCACTGCTCTCTGGGCTTGCCCTAATCAGGACCCTGGGCCCAGAACATTCCTTGATTTGGAGACTGAGAGGTGAGCTCATGCTCTGCTCAGGTCCTTCTGCCTTACAGTTGAGTTCATAGTGAACTTCTATGAGTCTCTCACTTGTGTGTGTCATATGATACCCAGCCAACCCCACTAGCCTATCTTCTCCTAGTGGGGGAGAATGGGATCTTCCCCACTGCAACAAGAGGGGTGTGTACAGGTCATCACCCTGCATCAGCTGTTGGGAGGCACCCACTGGCCATCCTGCATGGCTGGGGCAACAAACACCATCACCATGTAATGGGATGCACCTCAACAAGGCAAGATTTGAAGTATTGTAGTGGGCCAGGTACATACATGGCTACCTCCAAAATTGCCTACGCCAGGGCATTCTGTCCAACTGAAATAATACCTCTTCCCTGGAGGTAAAAGGACATTACTCTCTTAATAAAAACTTTGTCCAAGCAGGTGTGCTTCAAACCACCCTGTCACAGAACAGTTGCCCAGTTTTGCTGGTGAAGAAGGCTTCTGGAGCTTGGAGGCTTACCTGGACTATTACCAGTTAATTGCAATGGCCCTTTGCACCCCCTGTGCCTGATGCCATCACTGTCAGTGCATTATTGGCAGCCCAGACAGAAGCAGAGTAGGCAGTGATTGATTTGTTTAACACCTTTATCTCAGAGAATCTCAATTCCCTGGCGATTTGTCACCAAGGAAGGGGGTTTCACCTCCATGGAGCCAAAATTCCCTTTGAGGTGTTGTTAATCCATTATGGAGATGATACACTGATTGCAGGGCCCACCAAGGGATTGAGACTCTATGAGCTGTCATTGATATAGTGACTCATGCCAGCTGGGCAGTAAACTCTGATAAGGTTCAAGGCGTTACACAGTGAGTGTATTTTCCAGGAGCAACATGAACAGGGAACCAAAAAAGTGTCTCAGACAATGTCAAACAGAAGCTTCCATCCTTGGTGATGCGTACTAATGAGAAGGAGGCCCAACAATTAGTGGACCTGTCTGGGCACCTCACGTGGGAATTTCTCTTAGACCCTTGGGCAAGGTGATGCTCAAAGCAGCAATTGGTGAATGGAGTACCTTGCAGAAGCAGGCATTAGGAGATGGCCAACAGGCAGTGGCTCAAGCCATGCCTTCGGGGCCATTAGAGCCACCAGCCCCTTCCCTAGCGTGTTGTAGATGTCTGCAATCCCCACTCATGCTGATTGGAGCCTGTGGGAGAAATAAATTGCCACAGGTTGGACTGGCCACTCTTGTTCTGGACATGCAAATTGTTTGATACAGCAACCAGATACATCCCTTTCGATAATAGCAGCAGCTATTAGCCTGCTATTGGTCCTTAGTGGAGCCTGGGCATTTCAGCACTCTGGATGCCATTTCACTTTAAGTCCAGTTCTGCCCATTCTCACATGCATACCCAGAAATCCTATTACCAAAGCAAGACAGAGTCAACAAAGCTCCATCTTTAAATGGAAATGGTCTATCCAAGACTGAACCCTCAAGAAGTCAATGGCTCCATGAACAGATTGATGTTTTGCCAGAGGATGCTGACCATATGCAGAGGACACTCTTGCACCTCCATTGGCTAAGCAGGGCCTCTAGTTTGAAGGCTTTCTTCCTGATATGGCCTGGCTTACATCTACAAAAGTTAAAACTGATGGAGGGAAGCGGGAGTGGCTCAGTCGATAGAGCCCCTGTTTACCATATGGGAGGCCCCGGGTTCGCTTCCCGGGGCCTCCTTGTGAGGGCAGGCTGGCCCGTGCAGCCTAGTGAGCTGATGCAGCAAGCCCTCACAACAGGAAGCAGGTGTGGCTCAACCGATAGAGCCCCCGTTTACCACGTGTGAGGCCCCGGGTTCACTTCCCGGGGCCTCCTTGTGAGGGCAGGCCGGCCCGTGTGGCGCGAGGGGCTGATGCAGCGGGACCTCACAGCAAGGGGAAGATAAGCAGACATGGAGAAGACACACAGCGTAATGGACACAGCAAGCACAAGCAGCAAGGGGGGGGATAAATAAATAAATAAATAAATCTTTAAAAAAAAAAAAAATTGATGGAGTTCTTTTGGCCACTATGGCATCTGCCCTAAAGATGACCACCTTCTGACTGGAACTGGATGAATTCATTCTGAACTTTGGGCTGAATTCCATGTGGTGGACATGGCTGTGCAGGCCACTCCAACAACAGCTTCCTGCTACCTATTTACAGGCTCATGGCCATTAGAAACACTCTAGCCATAAGACCTGGTACTGCCAAACTAATGACAACTATAAAAGGATTCCCTAGGTAGAGACAAAGGCAACAGCTTGCCAGCTGAGATGCTGATCTTTTCAGTATCCATGTCAATACCACTGGAAAAGGTCCTTTTGTTGCAGAACATGAATAAAATTTCTACATTGAAGAGGTATGTGCTCAACTGGGTGCCTTGATTACTCACTGCATGCACTGAAAGGAGCATGGAAGCCCACCTCAGATACCAGAATGGGATAAATCATGCAAACTCACCCTAGAGGAAGTGGGAACAAAGATGCTGCAGAGACATGTGACTCCTGCAAATGAGCTCAGGCCGTGCACATGGCAAATTGGGCCACATCAGCTGGAACTTAGTCTCCACGCAAGTCTAGCAACTCCACTACATCAGATCAACAGCTCCCAGCCATGGATACCAATGGTACCTCTCCACCCCTGATACCTACCCCAGCTATGGGACCACCATCTTGGTGTGGCATGTACAAGCTTTGGAAGTAGTTGCATGTAGATGCATTGCACAGTAGTTGCATTGCAAAAGTGTCTGTGTCGTGCTTCTTAGTATGCTATGAGATTCCATTCTGGTCGGGGGCATCTTTTACTGCACAAACAACAGCAATGACCGCATTCGCATAGAATAAGGTGGACTTTCCATATACCCAAAGGGGCCACTGGGTGATTGAAAAGGACAACTGGAGAAAGCACATCAGGATGGCCTGCTTATAGGATGGTACTTCCTATATGGCAGTATGGACATTTAACATTACTATATAAGAGAAACATAGCTCTGCAAAGCAGGTTCTGAAATACTGAGCTTAGAGGGGTTGGAGGGGTATTAGGAAATCATCTCATTAGGCTATGCCTACACAATCCCAATCACAGTATACTCAGTGATTCTTTTTATTTCACTTTCAAATGAAATCCTGCAGGTGGTTTGCCATTGACACAGTGCTGGTATACCTGACAGGACCCTTGAATCCAATCTGAAAGCTATATCGACCCTGAATGCCTCGGTTTCATGAGAACTCCCAGCCAGGGTGAGGGGACCAGGGTACACCAAGGCAATAAGGCTTCCCTGGTGTTGTCATGCATGACTGACTCTTCAATAAACATGGGTGAAGTTATAGGACATGTTAAATTTGCTCAGGATGAGACTGCTCTTTCCAGACTAGATGACCAGTCCCAGAAGTTTTTGGTCATGTTACAGTTACTGGGCATACTGGGTCCCTGCCGAGATTGCAGCCTCGTGGCTTAGACAGCCTGCCTCATAATACCTGGGCAGCCCTCTCCCCAAATAATAGGACGGGAACACCTCCAACCATGGGAGATATGAGGCAAGGGAGGCAGGTAGGGAAGCTTATCTTTCTCTTGCCTCCTCAGAACCCCTGAGAGCACCTGGATCAACATCACCTGTGAAAATTGGTTGAGGCGTGGCAGCAGCTGGTGCCCTCAAGCAGTGCTGGATCTGCCACTCCAGTACAAGATCACTCTCTTGGTGTGGAATCTACTGTGTCAGGCTGCCCAGTGCAAAATGATATCTGTTTACCCCAAGAGATCAACAGGTCAACTCGCCAGGTTAGCCACTGATGCATGTTTAGTTGCAATCTTGCCCTGGTGTTTACTGCTATGTATAACTTACGACATGAATGAAGGTCACCCACATGCAAGAACTGGGTCACTGACTCATATCAGCTCTTCTGAATGGGTGGTGCTTAGTGTGGGAAAATAGTGAAAATAAATTAACAGAGGATGACTACTGTGAGGTAGCATGATAGATGTAACACTTTCCGCAAATGATTTGGATACGGATCCCTTGGTCGAAATAAAAACTTACTCCTAAGCCAATTTTTTCCAGCAGACAGCCAATAACAACTGAGGGTGAAGCAGGAATGGGGTTTAGTGTTCCTTCTTGTCTGGTGCCCTCCTCATCGTCTTATACCGCAAAATGCCCATTTGAAAACCTGCAGTGATTTTTAAATTGCTATGTTTCAGGTTCCTGGGGATTCTGTACAATTATTTTATATCCTAATAAATTATCATATGTATTTTCTCAAATGTATAAATAACAGATTTAGTCACTAGATCATTGAGATGTGAAAAAATAGAGTTACACAGAAGAATTATAATTGAAGTATTTTTAAAAAAGATTTTCTGTGACAGTTTCAAGGTGGGTGGATCCCAGAAAATCATGACCTTAGGGTTAATCCATTCCTGTGTGTGGGCGCCTTTGAAAGATTGGATTTAGTAGGGGAGACTTTGATTAGATTATTTCAGTGATGCATGACCCAGGATGGGTCTTAGCCCTCTTGCTGGATTCCTTCGTGAACAGGACTGAATGCAGACACACAGAGGAAAAGCGGCAGAGACAGAGAAACCCCAAGAGGCTGAGCGAGAGGACCCAGAGGCGAAAGCCTGGAACCAGTAGAGCACTGAAGCGTGGAAAGTGGACCCCGAGATGCTGAAAGAGACATGGCCCAGAGGTGAGGGGAGAGATGAGTCATATCCCTGATCACCCAAAGCTGAGCTCGGGGAGAAAGTGAACCTGGAGTAGAAGACAGATGCAAACTGGAGAGCCACCATGGTGTCTTGCCACATGGTGAGAGTCCAGGGTCACCAGCAGCCAAACTTTGGTGACAGCATCTGTGACAATGCCTTGATTTGGACATTTTCACTGTATCAGAACTGTAAGATTTTCACTTAATAAATTCCAATTATAAAAGCTATCCCATTTCTGATATATTTCTCCCAGGAGTCTGTAGCAAACCAAACAACTTCTTTTGAAGTTTTCTCTGTATTTCTTTTCCTAAACTCTTTCTCCCCAAATTGTAAATCTGGAAGAATGTTCAAGATATGGTATCAAGATGTATTGGCAGAAGAGGGATTTTCAGAGCAATGTAGATAGAGGGAAGTAATGTTTAACTACACATGCATTTAGAAAAGAAAGAAAATATTAGTGGTGGATGTAGGATAACCAAATACTTGAAAGTAACTTATTTCTCTCCTTGTGACTAGGATACAAAGGAATGAATTAAATGTAAATTAAAAGGTTATGAAATGCAACCCTCTCTTGGTGCCAGATTGTGCTTTTTGTGGTCAAGAACACCCTGTTGAAGCAATGAAATATGAAAAACAGCTTCAACCAGTTGACTGAACCTGTGCAAAAGAAGCCCCTTGTTGTCCTCACTTCTTCATGCTTAATTACCATAGGAAAATTCCCACCCAGAGGTGGAGTTATCTGCCCCTTTTTTATTATGCAAGGTATGTGCAAGCGTGATTTCCTGAACATACTAATCATACAATTATATATGTATGATTACTATGGCGATTGGGCTCCTGTCTACCATATGGAGTGTCCCGGGTTCGATTTCCATGGCCTCCTGGAGAAAAGCAAGCTGGCCCATGCGGTGCAGACAGCTGGCTGGCCCATGTGGTGTGAAGAGCTGGCACAACAAGATGATGCAACAAAATGAGACACAGAGGAGAGACAGTGAGAGACACAACAAACCAGGGAGCTGAGTTGGCTCGTGCGATTGAGTGCCTCTCTCCC
>JAQZBX010065399.1:0-16316 GCA_029593785.1 Cabassous unicinctus | reverse complement strand
TTTTTTTTTTTTTTTTTTTTTCAAAAGAACCCATATGAATCTCCTGCAGAACTACTACCAGTGTCTTAAATCCTTGGGGAAGGATTCACTCCATACTTTGGTATGGACCAAGTAATCCACTTGGGGTACTGCACTAAGTGAAGGGGCCTTATGAGCCTGCCACACATCTGCAATCTTCTGGACATGCTTGGCAGACAGCTCCCACCTGCCAAGCCTTCCCTTCAGAGTTTGGCTCTACTTTCAGACCCACAGATGTGCTGAGGAAAGCCCACTCTGCTAATGCCAAGCAGAGCTTCAACTCCAGCTGTCTGTTCATGCCTGACTTTCGACCATTTGTCAGTTGAAGCCAGCAGGCTTGGGAGGCTTAACTGTGAATTCACTGGCATCAGTCAGCTAGTGATACAGATTATCTCACTGTTACATGCAACACCCTCCATTTAGCTTGGAAAAGTGTCCCCAAGTAAGAAAGCTCTAAAATGCCACCAATTTCAATCAACGGTAACTTTTCATGTCATCACAGCCCTTCCATAAAGGTAGCGCAGTGCCACTTAAATCTCCTCCTTACACAAATGAGACTGCTTCCTGCTCTCTCCAAGCTCCCATCATCAGAACCCACAACACAGACCTGAGCCTGGCGCTGGAGTCTCCATGACTGATCCTGAGGATGCCACACAGGCCGCACAGGGGGCCCAGGTGCTGCGTGCTGCCCGGGAGGCTGTCCTGCGTAAGTGTAGCTAGCTGGGTCCTGTCTGCCACTGCTGGGGTGGGAGGTCTCTGCTTTGCATATCTGTGAGCAGCAGGGAGCCAGAGCAGGAAGTCTGGGCTGGAAATTCTTCTGTGAATATGAAACACGAACGGAAAATTTCCAAGAATCCTAAAGGCCCCCAGGTAATGCCAGTTATCCAAGGCAAAACGGCTGTTGTGTCCTGAATGCAGTGCCCTGGCCCTGCTCACAGCCCTCCCCAGAAAAAAAGAAACTAAAACCACTGCTGCCCCAGCCCAACAGTACATTGAACTGCCCTGACCAAGCACAGAAATAAGCCACAGCTTCCCTCTAACACCCAGCTCCTGAAAGCTGAGCAGTAACGTATGATAACCATCACCTTTCTGCTTCCGTTTTGAACCCCACTTCACATGGCCTGGCAACTGGGTTCAGCTCACCCAAGGGGTTCTACTGCACAGTCTGCTCTACCTCAGAAGGACCCCCAGAGCAGCCCTCTTGAGGGCTCTCGAGCTGGCAGTGGGGAGTCAGAGCCCAGTTGCCAATTCAAGCTCCTCCCCTCCTCTAAACGAGGGAAGGACCATGAACAGCTCCCTCCTTTCCCAGGAAAGGACAGAGGCCCTGGAGAATGCCTCGGCGCAGAAGCAGACGGGCAGGGCTAGGAAGAAAAGCTGGCACGTCCTCCTTTCTTTACTGAAAGAAGCCGCACCTCACAGGTGGCTGAGCAGCCTGGCGGGCCCTCCCAGAGCCCCCTCAGGAAAGAAGGATGTCCCCGCCGACCCTCCGGAGCCCACCCCCACCCCACACCCTCCCCCTCTTACTGCTGTTCCCCGCTTCCTCGTGGGCCTCCAGGACTGAGCAGCCTCCCAAGCGCCGGCTGAACGCTGCCACCCTGCTGCCAGCCGCTGCCGCCCTCCCCGAGGAAGGTGGAGCCTGGCTCAAGAGACCCACAGAAGCAGTTCTCTAAAGCCAAGCAGGGTGGACTAAAACAGCATCACAGGGCGCAAAGCTCCGATTTTCATCCACTCTTTAGGAAAAGGACAGTCCTGCGTGGGAAGCCTCTGAACAGACACACAGCCTCCCGGTGACTGAGATAAACGCTGTGGGCCTGGGAAATAACCGTGAGTAAATTGGTTATTTCTGTGGTGCTGTTGAAATCCTGTTGTTTACTGGAGGCTAGCTTTAGCCCTGATTTGGGCCTGAGTCACCTCCTCATGTCCAATCGCAAGGTGATGCCTAATTGAGCCCACATCACAACTCCTGTGAGCACAGAGCAGGATTACAGGGTTGGCACATGACCTTCGGGCTTCTCTTAGGCTTGAGCGACCCAGAGATTATGACCCACCTGTCCACACAGCTGTTTCATAAACAGTGCAATCAGCAGGCTACAAGCAACCTAGAGGGAGGGTAATGTTTATTCATTAAATAATTAAACGGACTTACAGCATAGAAAACATCCAAGTCCTGAGTACTGTCCTGCCAGAAAGGAGAAGGGGCAAATGATTCCTTCAGCTGGTGTATTTTGGGGAGGGGGGAGGTGTGGTGTGAGTTGTGATGGGAACATCCTACCCCGTGGATCCGTGAACATACCTGGGCCCAAGACACTCAGGAAATTTAATTCTGCACCTTTATCCAGACCCTGGATAGACTTAGTCTAAGCAAGCACTTCCAAAAGTATAGTCTGTAGAACATAAAATATCAGAAAGCTTGGAAAATTGCCCCTTCTGGGGATTCATGCACAATTCTTACCAGCAGATTAAACACCTGAGAGGTCCTGCAGCCAACAAAGCTGCTTGGCTTTGTTCAACCCAACACACTTATTTGATCCTCCATCACCACCACTATATATGTATATATACCAAATGCCTATTAATATCCCATGGTGTGGGCTTTGGAAAAGGCCTTCCACTTTGAGCCTTCATTTTCCTACCTAAAGAAAGCTGTCTTCCTAGATGGAGCATGTTAAAGTTTACATCTTCCTGGCAAAGGCCGCAGCTATGGGTGTGAACCCCACCCCATCAGGTTCAGATAAAGACAAGCAGCAGCCCCAATAAGATGACACAGTTTGGAGCAATGACCAAGGGTCTCGCTGGAGCTTAAGGGATGGAAGACCCTCCCATATAGTGGCAGCTTGGAAGGAAATGTCAGTTCTGTCCCAAGAGAGCAAGCTCCACTCAGGACCTCACAATCCCACCTTGATCCTAACTGCTCCTTGTGGCCTAGAAGTCTCCTTTGCCTGAGATCCCAAGCTCGAAGCCTTATTTCTCTTTTGAAAGACTATTAAGACAATCTATGATAACCAGGCCCAGGGTCTGTTTCTCACAAGTAGTCCCACCCCAAAGGCCACACTGCATTCACTTTTGTTGCTGAAGTGCCCCTTACAAATCCCAAAAGACAGGAAAGGCTAGAATCAAATTATGTCTCATTTTTAAAAGACACCAATGCCCCCCCACCAAAGGATGACATAGGCTTGCACATATAAGGATCCACTTTTCTTCTTGTTTTAAGGTGTGCACAACTCACATACAGAATTGGACAAAGGGGCTACACCCACTAAATGGCTTCATGACAGACCTTGCCTGTTTCATTCGTTTTTGTATCACCATGACTAGAATATATGGTAGGCACGCAATAAATATTTGTTGAATAAATGTATGTATAATGAATAAATAAATAAGTGAATGAGCCAAGCATAATAAATAAATAAATGAGTGAATAAGCCAAGTTGAAGACTCTATCTATGGCAATCTCAAGAGTCAGTATTGGGGTAAGCGGATGTGACTCAAGTGATTGGGCTCCCGTCTACCAGATGGGAGGCCCCAGGTTTGATTCCCGGGGCCTCCTGGTGAAGGCAAGCTGGTCCGCATGGTGTGGAGAGCTTACGGCCCGCACTGCGTGGAGAGCTAGTGCAGCAAGATGATACAACAAAGGGAGACAAGCAGACACAGAAAGACGCGCAGCAAATGGACACAGCGAGCACAAGCAGCAAGGGGTGTGTGTGTGATAAATAAATAAATTAAATAAATCTTAAAAAAAAAAAGAGTCAGTATTGGGGAAGCGGATCTGGCTCAAGCAGGTGGGCACCTGCCTACCACATGGGAGGTCCTGGGTTCAGTTGCCGGCGCCTCCTAAAGGAGATGAGCAAGACAGCGAGCTGACACAATGGGCTGGTGCAACAAGATGATGCAGTGAGATGATGCAACAAAGAGACACAACAAGGAGACACAATGAGAGACACAACAAGCTGGAGTGAGGTCGCTCAAGCCATTGGGCACCTTCCTCCCACATGGGAGGTCCCAGGTTCAGTTCCCGGTGCCTCCCAAAAAGAAGATGAGTACACAACGAACAGACACAGAAAGCAGACAGCAAGTGCAAAACAACAAGGGGGAGGGGGGATAAACAAAAATAAGTCTTTAAAAAAAAAAAGAAGAGTCAATATTGTGTATGGTTAAGATCACGGACTCAAGCCAGGCTATCTGGATTTGAATTCTGGCTCCACCACTTAGTTGCATGACCTTGGGCAAGTTGTTAAACTTCTCTGTGGCTCAGTTTTATTCCCTGGCATAATATGTGTTTAATAAGTATTATCTATCAACACTGTTGTCATCATCGTCATCATCATATCAGGGACAAGTGAGAAACCAGTTGCAGAAATGAACATAAAGACTCATCTAAACACTAAATCCTTTTACTTATCATTATTTATTGAGCACCATTTTTGTCAGGCAATTTCCCAAGTTCCTGCCTGGGTGCAAGGAAAAGGAAACTTTTTAAATGTGAAGTCGGATTAGAAAGAAGAATGGCTTCCTCCTTTATGAATGCTACTTCTTGGTATGGCTAGGACTCCAGCCAGGAAACCATCCTCTGTGCCCTAGTCCTTATATACCCAAAACCCAAAGCTATTGTCTTCTGTCCTAGATATGCAACCAGCACATGGAAGAACTAAGACATTAACATACTTCATCGTAGAACCAGGAAATCTTTAGAAAAGAAAAGGTATCTCCTTGCTTAGCCCTAAGGCTATGTTTCATCTGCTCATAGAATTTGCAAGATCTGGGAAATGACTTTGAGGCCTTTTGGAGAGTGATCTAGCAAATAAGGACGAGAAAAATCGGCCTCATCTCTCAAAGAACTCCTTGAAGTAGCTGAGATCGACTTACCCCTTACCTAGGATCTCAGAGTTTAACAAGGAAGGACTGAGTCTGGGCTGAGGGCAGGGCTGAGAGGTCAAAGAGTTTCCCAGCAACCCACCCATGCAACACCACTATTCTAAGAGAAGGCAATCCCATGCCCTCATCTTCAGAGCAAGCCAGGCCCCTCAGAGTTGCAGCCAGGCCAGTCCAACTATTGCAGACCTGTTGTCAACACTCAGAGGTGAGATCTGACAAAGGCAGTCTGCCCGGTTCAGTGGCTTGACTACAACTCAGCATTAATGCCTCACGGGCAGAAGAAGAATTTCTCCTCTCAAGGTTCCCGCTACAGCCAGCTTTTCTCTGAAGATGGCCAGATGTTGGTCACCACATCTACGGGGATAGCTAACAAAGGATCAGTATCATGCTAAATTCCTGCTAGCAATTCCAGCTCTCACTCAGCTTCTTTGCTAATTTGTTGACACCAAGCTTCCAGCCACACACAAAGATCTAACAGTCCCGAGAAATGACACTCTAGTTAATAAGCCTCTCCCACTCCTGGGCCTCTCAGAACTCACCCCAGAGGCCTCTGCCAGCCAAGAGGAGCCATTAGTAGCTCTGCTAGTAAAGCAGCTACCAGGAAGTTAAAGGGCAGAAAGCACACTGCCAGAACAAGGCAGTATATACTTATCTTGCCCCAAGGGAGCAAAAGAAAGGATGAAGGCCTCAAACGACCTCATCAGCCAGTCATCCTGTTCATCCCCACCCTTGCCAGGTAGATGTCTAGCTAAGCTGGCAGCATCCGGCCAGTCCTCAAAGCACCTAGAAACATATCCACGTTGCCCCCACACTTAAGTGGTGGGAGGTCCTAGGTCCCGTCATTTCTCTAAACCTTGTGAATCCAACTCCAGGCCGCCAGGGAGACGGGATGCTGCCAGCTCACCTGGCGCTGCTGGAGCCCAGGCCACCGGAGAGTCAGGGGTACTGGCGGGAGGGGATGAGCCCGGGGTCGGTACCTCTGCCCCTGTGAGCTAAGACGCCTTAAGCGGGGGAGCTCGGACCTGGGCGAGCTCCCCAGTCTCTCCCTGTGTTTGCCTCCGGCCCAAGGTCGGCAGCGCAGAATCCAATGCATTCACCGGGTTGAGGAGACAGGGTCATGCCCTGGGTCCAAAGGCGGCGGGCGCAGGGCTCGGACTCAGGTGGCTGCGCCGGACAGGGTACGCCCCAAGGGCTGCGAAGAAGGGCAGCACGGCCCTGACACCAGTCCCGGCCGGGTCCCGGCCAGGCCGCGCCCCCCGCCGGCGCTCGGCTGGAGACCGCGGTACACACCGCGTCAGGGGAGGGAGCCAGGTGCTCAGAGGGCGCAGCGAAGCGGAGCCCCGGCCCCAGGGCCCTGGGCCCAGCCCCACGGGGGGAGGGAGGGCCGCCCACGGGAAGAAGTCTGCGCGCTGCGCGCCGCCGGAGTCGGTGCCCTACCTAGTCGCCGAGCCGAGGAGAGGCGAGGAGCAGGGCGGAGAGGAGTGCGGGCCGGGCCGCCGCCGTAGCGCCGCAGACCTGCTGTGCCCGCCGCCCGCCAGCCAGGCCTGCCCGCCGCTACCTGAAACGCCCCGGCTGCGCTGCCAAAAGGAAACTTGAGAGCTTCGGGGACGCGTCGGCCGCCCGGTCCTTTGGCCAGAAGCCGCTAGCGTCGCGCGCCTGCCGCCACCTGGGTTCCTCCGGGCCCGCGCTGCAGCCCGGGGTCAATTGCCGGCCAGGCTCCCTGGACCTCGCCTGCACAGTCACCTCCGAGCTCCGAGACCTGTCCCCACGGTGTTCGGGTTTGCCTGGGCCTCTTCCCAGCCAGGACTTTTCTGAGGAAAGACTCGAGGGTCTCGGAACAGACCCAAACAGGTGACTTACTCCCTGTAGCTGAACGGACCAACGAGCATCCGTTTGCTCCCGGACGTCAGTCTGGTCACTCAGATCACCTTCCCGCCCCTTCCAACACACACACACATACACACACACACACACACACACTACACACCACACACCCTTTCTCTCCCAGACCTCGTCTCCAGCTTCTACACCTGCCCCCAAAGTCCGGAATGACCTCCTAGTTGCCAAAACCAGGGGTGCCTTATTCGCTGCCGACCACCCTTTTCTTCCTGAAACGCTTGGAGCAGTTTCCAGAGTTGGCGCCCGAAACCCTTCTCTCTCAAAGTTGTCCACATACCTCGGTGCCGACAGGGCCTGTGCCTCCAGGACCTAGCATTTGTGTGGCATTCCCCCTGTCCCACTGCCGCCAGCCCTTTCTCCTACTCCCTTGGCCCACTGTGGGAATCCTCAGCCACTCCCCATGGTTTTAACAACCTCCTCCTTGCTGATTGATGACTCTTGAACCTCATCTCCAGCACAGAATACTCCAGAGCTGCGGATGTTTATCCAACTTCCTCAGGAACATCCCTACTAACAGGGTCCTGGGCCCATGGAAATGAGTCCAAATCTAAACTCCAAATTTCCTCTCCAGGAATAGGCCAGAGCCTGCTCCTGCTCCTATGTTTCCAGTTTTAGTGAATGACAGGGCCCTGCATCACTCTGCAGGCGGCACTTGGGGGCCATCCTTAACTCTTTTTCCCTTTCATCGCTCACACCAAATTAGTCATCCAGGACAGAAATGAAACTATTCATTAGTGAGCACCCACTGTGCATCCTCACTGTGCCAGCTGCTTTCACATAGCCTCATTTAAGCTCAATTTTATTTCTTCTACCTCCTAAGAAGCTTTTGTAGTTCAGTGGTCTCCAAACTTCCTGGAGGGCACACTTGGATCAGTAAAAATGTGCTGAGCCCATAACTTGATTTTTACAGTTTATTTATTTATAATTGATATACATGTGCAACTGTGTTAGTATATCATATATCATAAGTCATACTACATAAAAATGTTTAAAGATGTGGTAAAGATGAAACAATACTTTTAAATTATTTAATTGATGGTACAATATACCTTTTTACCTTCAACTTAAAATTAGTAGTAGTAATCTTTTTAGTAAGAGAAACATTATTAAACATGGTTTTAATAAGCCAGTTTAATATTTTATGAGACTAGAAAGAATGCTTTTAAGTTCAATTGATTTCAATCTAGTCCGAATGGCTATCATTGTTAAAAAATGATCTCACAAAGATAAATAGATTCAAATAGAAGAAATAAATCTTTGCGTTTATTAAATCCATAATTCTCACTCTTTTAATCCATCCACCAATTGTCCAAAGTGAATGCACCAGAAAACTCTTCTTTGTCCATGCAGCCAATATTCTCAATGATGTTTTCATCAGTCTTACAAATATTTTAACAACCCTTGAAATCTTCAATTGGAAGATTATAAAATGGGTTATAATATGTTTCTAAGTTTTGAAAACTATGGCTATAAGAGTCTTTAGAGGTGACACTGATGCCCTTCATTTTGGGCACTGAAATCACATAGTAGTGGAAACAGTTTCAGTCATCAATTTTCAAAGTGCTTTCCCCATAACATGATTCTTTTAAAGTAAAGTTACTTTCTCAGTTCATTGGTAAAATAGCACCTTTACCTGAAAGGACACACTGTGCACATGTGTGTGTGTCTGAGTGTGAGCATGCACATGTGTCTTTCTGCCACATAGCATGCTAGTGACAGTCACAAAGTCAGCTCAACAGAGGTCAACAAATTTTGGAACATTTATCCTTTTGTTAAAGAAACTCATCTTCAAATTCCACAGCTTTTAAGTTCTTTGCCTTAAGATAATCAGTAAACTGTTGTGTTATACAAAAGATTTTCATGGCCATATTCCACATCTCATTACGAAGAATTGGAGAGATACTACTGTATTTTAAGAATATTTCTTTTTCTTAAATAAAATTATACACATTATTGACATCCTTTAATATTTTATGCACATCTAACTTCAACTTCTTTACTGTTGTAACTTGTAAATGAATGGTGCAACTGATGAGACTATCATATGTAGGCCCTCTCCCACCCCACCTAGTTTTATATTCCAGTCAGGACAGGTGCTGCATCAGTGGTTACTCTGACACATAAAAAACATGGCATGTTTTACTAAACAGTCATGCACTGTGGCAAACACATCTTTCCTTCAGTAAATCACAAAAAGTAGTCCTCTATGAATTTCATCACTGATAAATAATCCAGCAAATACAAAGTGAAACATATTAGCATTTTTCACACAAGCCAAATAGCAAACTTCCCACAACACATCATCTATTCTAAGACCTTTTCTTCAAATCTTCAGCAAGGTTTTCTGTGTGTCTTTCAGCAGAATGCATTTTTATGTGTTGCCATCTTCTCTCTAATTCTGTCACTTATCCCATGGCAAATAGAACACCTGTTTTTCTCCAATGATATTGACTGATTTTTTAAAAATCTTTTCCTATTAAGTACGAAACCTCAAAAGAGATTTCTAAACATTTTCATTTTATTTAGTGAAATTTAACAAACATACACAATTAAGTATTGCATGACTTGAAACAAACCTGAAAAAAAGGTGTAGAAGTTTGTCTTCATACTTTGGGTATATACAATTTACAGGTCTTACTGATCATGATGGCATATTTAAATTATTATTAGCTAATACCTTCAGGCCCAATATACATTTATGTTGATTGTTAATTATAAGGTAGTTTTGTTTTTTTTTTTAAATATATTTGAACTTTTTTGTGGTTGACTCCTATGTCAGAGTCAATTATATCATAATGAATCTTGTGTTTATAGTAGGAAAATCTTAGTTTTGCCATTTTTCTGAGTTCAATTTTGCTTGCATTATTCATGTTATTTTCAGTCTATGGTTTTCTTTGCAGGCATCTTTTTTAATGATGTGTACCTTTCCTGAAAATTAGTTTAGTTAAAGCCAGATAATATAATCAGCGTGGAGTTTAAGTAATTTGTAATACCTCATAATACACTTGAAAGCAACAGACCAGTGAGGGTACCACGGTCCTCTCTCCCCATTCCCTATGTTTCGAACTCCCTCTCTTCCCTGATGAGGCCTCTGGTATGCACATGGGCTGCAATCCATAAGGTAAATGTTGGGAAAGCTTAATTTCTTTATTTTTAGATAAAAAATAAATAGAGATAGAAGTTCTAATTTTTTCCATTCCAATTTGATCATCCTGCATACTTTACTTGGAAGACCACTGATTTAATCCACCCCTTCCATTGCCTCTATTCAGTGTGGACACCACCTAACGAGCCTCTGCCAACACATGGGCACTCCCCCAGGCCCTGGCAGTAGCAGCAGCACCAGTCTCTACTCCATGAGCTCCACCAGGGGCCAGACTCCCAATCATCTTTTCTCCCCCACATCTGCCAAAGCTCCAATTATTTACACCTTTGAATGCCCAGAAGAGCACCTGGGACCAGAGCTATGGCTTACCTCCAGTGGGACCCTGACTCCTGGCACCACTGAGAGATGGGGGTTATCCAAGCATTTTTGGAAGCCAAGCATGTTTGGGGGGGGAGGTCTTTGCCCACTCCAGTAATGCCCTCTTCTGGTAAACTGGTCCACAATGTGCATACACTCCTAAGATGAGAATGGGAGCCTTCGAATACCCAATTTCTCCACCTCCTTTTACAGTCTCCTGAGCTACAGAAACCAAGCTCTCCCCCAGGAGGCAACAGGAGAGGGCCTCTGCTTCTGAGAGTGCTTTAGCAGAGCCTTGTCATTTGCAGCCAGTTTTCAAATCAAAGTTCCCCAGGCCTTCTACTAATTGAGTGGACTGAAATCATGGCATATGGTTTGACAGCAGGACAGAAATAGGTACAGCAGGAGTACATGGGGGCTGGAAGATGCACGCCCACGGCAGTTTTCTTGGCTCCAGGCACAGCAGGGCATTCCAGCCCATCCTCATGCTGCAGTATAAAGGAGTGCAAGCCTTCCCCGAACCTTCCTCTCCAGCTTGAGGATCCATTTCCTCCCCTGGACTTGTAACACCTATGTAGTTCTGTTAGGCCAAAGCAAGCTGGAGCCTTCCCAGAGCTTGCCTACAGCAGGTGTGGCAGGCCCACTCCTAACAGTTGGTTCCTTCTTTCTTAAATGGGTTTCTACAAAGAATAAAGTCAAATCTGGGCACTTTGAAAATTAGTGTGAATGAGAGCTAGGACCCAGGCCCGGAGCACATTCACTCAGGATAAAAAATGGAGCTGTTTTCACAGGAAGCTGGGGAGAATGTGCTGGGCCCCACACCCAGGCTAGGAGGAGGAGGAGGAGAGGGCTCAGGAATAGGACTGGTGCTGAGTTTCTTTTAGGGTTTCTGGGTTCTGGGGTTCTTGGGCTTAGAGTCCCTCAACCACTCTTCGCTGGACTGGAATGAAGGAGGGCCATCAGGTATAGGTTTGAAGCTGGGCACCCAGAGCATATTGCCACAAAACACTCTCTCTGTAGTCGAGGGCATGGCAGGGGGCTGATGCTCCCAGAATATGCCCGTCTGCTGATAGGCACCCAGTTTCTGTGATTAAATCAAAGTCTGGGAATTAGTAGGCCCCTTTCCCATTAAGATCACCCTATTGTCGCTATCTCCCTCAGTGCTCTGTACAAGGTCATCCAAAGCTGCACAAGTAGAGAGGCTGTTTTATTGCCCCAGCCTGCCACTTGCTTGCTCCCATGCTTATGCTTCTTTCATAATCTCCAAAACTCCACTATCAGCCAAGTCATTACACCTTTCAATGAGACGCTGCAGTTGAGCATCTATAGATGGGAATTACAACCTCACACAGCCTTGCACATTTAACCCGTTGCCTGAACTCCCCAAACCATCTGTCCCCAAATCCCCTTCATCTATTGTCTTATAATTGAAATTCAGATTTCAAATTCCAGCATAACCATAGCATTCTAGAATTATTTGGGAGAGGAGGGGAAGAGATGGGCAGAGTAGAGCCTCAGAAGAGGCTGTGGCCCCTCTCTCCCAGAGATGACGTCTCCCCCATTCTCCCCTCGACACACACACACACACAGAGTCATTCACAAGCTCTCTCCCTGGCTGTAGCTCCTTCTAGTCCCAGTCCCGGCAGTCCTCTTCCTTATCCCTCACTCAGAACTGCCTGCCCGTCATCACAATGAGCAACAGGGTCAAAGACTGAACCAGGAGCAAACGTGCATAGCTATCCCATCTTACAGTAATTGCTTCCCAGTTGAATGTCAGACTCTAGAAGGCTGGTGACCATCAGCCCTCAACAGTCCTGTCAGCTCCCAATCTACCCACACAACTCTATGGATTCTGCCAGGTACGTCTGGAGATATGGGGACAGCTTAAATTATATCAGAAGCACAGGGATTTTTTAAGTTCCTGAATTATTATTATTTCAGAATGAGTCTAACTATGATCGCACTGATGGATATAACATCCCTGGGTAGGATGGGGATCAGATTTTGGCTGAAGAATTTGATTTGGGAAATTAAAAATCAAAATATTAAAAACTGAATTAAAAAAAAACAAAACATTATCTCAAAACTCCATTGTTTCTTTGCATCATTAAAAAATGAACAGGCCCAGGGCAGATGGTTCATTATCAACTGTCCAGCTATCCCCAAACTTTACAGGCAAAGTGGTTTTAGAAGTGCTCTGGGGGAAAAGAGGAGAAGGGATGTTCCCCACTGGAAAGGCCCAGGAGAGAATGGAGAGCAGCTGCTGGAGGAGAGAGTAAAAGCACATAATAAGGAATGTGAGCCAAAAAGTCACTATGACACAGAGGCTACACCCAGAGATCCTCAGAAATCTTGGGGAAAACACCAGACAAGTCCCAAGGAGCTCAGGGTGGGCAAAACTTTCCACAGGTCATGATTTGTATAAAGAGTGAGTCTTTGAGAAACAGGAATAAATCAGTTAGAAATCTCTGCCATCTAGCCACCTGTCAACTGCTCCCCAAAAAATACACCCCAGTCACTGGCCCACCTGCATATCTCCCGTCTTCATCACATTTCAGACAATTTTCATGTTAGCCAAATCCATGCCCAGTCTTCTGTGGCAAAATTCATATCCTTTCTAAATAAACATAGTGAAAGTTTGTGCTTTACCAATAATTCAGTATTCCCAAATGTATTAGTTGGGATTAGGTTCAGCTGAGGATAGCAGCAACCTAAAACAATGGCCAAAACAAGAGAAAAGTTTCTTGCTCAACTCAGAGTTGGCAATCCTGGGCTGCTCCACAAAATCCCCAGACTCCTTCCAGCTACTACTCTACTATCCCGTGGGCATGGCTCTTATCCTTGTGCTAAGAAGCGGTCCCCTTTTTTTTTACTAAGAACAGCCAACAGCCAAAGCTCCAGCCATTACATTCATGTTTTGTGGAGCAAGAAGGAGGAAGGGACAAAGAATAAAAAGCAGAGGGCATTTGCCAAACACCTTTTAATGAAGCAGCCATATCACACTTCTCCTTGTCTCTCATTGGCCACACAGAGCTGCCCTGTAACACCACTGACCGATGGATGACACCAGTATTTCTTCTCTCACATATAACTCAACCAAGACTTAGCCTTCCTTTCCAAATATAATTACTACTGGTTGTCATGTTTAGCATGATTATACCAGGACTAAAATCTCCCATCAAAGAAAGTGGAGAAGAAATATCAACACAATGCTGTTGAGATATCCTCTCCACCTCGGGACTTCCCCTAAATCATCTCAGAGCACCATATTTGCATAGTTGTAGAAGCCTCTCCAAGATCCAAATACCTCTGAGGGAAGGGAAAACCTTTTGGAAGTTTCAGGGGAAGCAAAGGAGCTGCACGTCTCTCCTGCCGTGAGGGCAAGATTCAATCAGATTAAGCTCTTCCCTATCCTTCCTTAGGAATCCAGATGATGGCAGTCACCATGCTGGCATCACCCACTGTCTCCGTGCTAATTGGGTGTCATAAAATGTCTCTACATGGAGAAATGCAGGCAATGAGGCCCAAGCTAACCAGGATTATGTATTACTTGGGAAGCTAGTCTCAATTTGACATGCTTGCAAAGCTCTTCCATGAAATAGCTATTGGGCATTCACCAGGTGCCAGGCTCTGTGGTAGGTCCTAGAGCAAGAATGGTGAGCAGAATCAATTGGTACTGGCCAGTGAGCGAAGCAGGGCACTAATAAAATGACCACATGAAAATGTGACATCAAACTGTGATGAGGCCATGTATAGGCATTCTATCAGAGTATAACAAGAAAATCTTCAGGGTATGAAGAAGGGGGAGAGGGTTCAAGACATAGAGCACCAGATGTGAAAAGGCCCTGGGAAGATTTAGGGGGACAATACCTGAGTCATTCCCCCCAAGCACACTTTACCACTGTCACGTATGCATGATTGAAGATTCTAAGTATACGCAATGAAAGCTCAATTTTAAATGCGTATAAACTCCTCAGTTTACTAAGGGGAAGTACCACATGGCTTAGGCAAATAAAACTAGATTTAGTGTTCCAGGGTGATGCTGTGTTTAAATTTTCCAAATCTGTCCCTTTTCCAGCATTTATTCAATTTAAAACAAACGTGCTTTAAAAATCCTCATGCCCACCCTACACACAACCTCTGAATATTTCCAGCCCTGTCTCTTAAACATTCCTTCCACATAAGTATATTATGAAAGTCAGTGGGGAAGAATGAAAACATCCATCCTTCTCCCTTAGCTGTCTTGTAAACATCTCCTTTCCTTCTGCCAAAGTTATAGAGTGGCCCACTAGTGCCAAATACCATGCCAAGCACTCCAGTTCCAGGTACCACCCATACCACCCTACCTCTTCTTTCATCGGGCTCCAATGTTAATTATTTATCTTCCCCCAGGGTCTGACCTGTTCAGACCTTCTCCAAAGAGCAATTGCAATAAGGCCTGGGTGATGTCAGCAGCCCTAGGCTATGGTCTTATCGAAGCCTCCTTGCCTCCTAACACACCACCACATCTCTGCTTCCAAATCAGACCTGTCTAATCTCTACCCACCCCAGGGAGAAAGGTCTAAATGTGTTGCCAAATTCCATTCCTACCAGGGATCTCTGAAATATGTCAAAGAAGTCACATATTAAGATGTTCTTAACTTTTGTGCTTTCCTCACACACTTCTCCTGCAAAAATTCACCATTTAAACTCCTTCTTCAGAGCTGGTTGCTGAGAGTCAGAGTTGTGGGATAGGGGTGGGGGGCCTCCTTAGAGACATCAACAGAATGGCCTCTGTATCAGTAGGATCCCAGAAGCAAACGGATGGTACATTCATAATAGGGTAATTGAGGAGAGTTTAATAGAAGGAGTATTTGCAAAGGTGTGGAAAGAGTATAGGGAAGCCATGAGAGTTTAGGCAATACTCCAGAGCTAGTAACATCAGGGCTGTTACTTTTCCTGGGCCCAAAGAAGCAAGGGGAAAGAGCAGCTACACTGACTACACAGCAGACTTCCAACAAAGCCAGGTTCCATGTCATCTCACTTGTCTGGTGCTGCCTGGCTCATTCCTGTGCTCCTGGAGCCCAACTCAATAGGTCCTTTCCTCACAGCCTATATCTCCGGACCCCTCTCAAGATCTCACTAAGCCCCTCCCCAAGGGTTACTCTTCAGAATAGGGTCTTCCTGCCTCTGACGTGACCTGCAGGCCTTCCTGTGAACCTGATGGCAGCAGGCACCAGCCTGAGCCCACTTGCTCTCTAGCTCCTCTTTCCTCCTTAGATGAGGATTTGAGAACAGTGATAAGAGTCACCACCTTTGCCCTCTGACTTCCCATGCCCTTTTTGATAGCTGTCGTCTGGTACCCAATCGGGCTGAACGTTGAGGTCATGGCTAGCTCTCTTGGCATCCCACTGTGGAGGTCTTCCAACCCACCTTCTACTGACCCACATAGTTTGGTCCAGCTCCTGGTTCAGACAGCTGTGTCCAATCTGTTCCCCAGGGTTTTCCACTGTGAAGGGGAATGATCCCTCCCTGTCTCCTGTGGATCACTATCATAGGATCAAAAAGCAGGGTGGCCCTGCACTCTGAGTCCCTCAGAACGTTCCATGAAACTGCCCTGTTTTTATTCACTTTCCATCAGAGCCCCTCCCTCTGGGGCTGGGTCAGGACCCTTTCCTAAGAGGTTTCTGGATCCTTCTGCCAACAGACTGCTGCCTACACGCTCACTACCTGAGAACCCCCAGATGCATCTGAAGCTGATGGCCCTGATGCTCAGGACATCAGCCTGTCCCACCAGCATTGTGGCTCTGCTTCATGAGGGACAGCTTTGTCTAAGCAATCATTCCATATACTTTCTGAATATTGTACTTTCTGCCCAGCTGTCAGCAGATGGAATCATGCAGCTCAATTTGTTCAATGTTTTCTATCCAGAGGGGGAAATTTCAGAGGAGTTGGGTGTCCTTCTTATACCTCTTAGGACTGAAAATTGTGTTTGTAGACAGAAAAAAAAAATTGAATATAAAAAGATGCACGGGAGTGGATGTGGCTCAAGCTTCCCACATGGGAGGTACCGGGTTCGGTCCCC
>JAQZBX010065398.1:0-16313 GCA_029593785.1 Cabassous unicinctus | reverse complement strand
CTTTGCAGTGCCTTGCCTTGCACCCAGCGGTACCAATCACAGCATAAGCCAGGAGCATGTTTTTGCAGGTAAACAATTTAAAAAGGAAAGATATCGCTATTATGATTAAGATTATAACCAGGGTGAAAGAGGCCCCAAGTTCTGAAGTGCCCAGTCCTCCTCCGAGAGCTAAGCACCTCCATTGATGGCCGCCACAAAAAGTAATAATTCCAAATTGTGGAATTCCCTGAGAACTTCATGGTGACCAAGGAACCCACTTCATAGGGTGAAATATGAAAACAATATGCAAAATATGGCCTATTTTACAACTTCTTCATGGTGCATATCCCCCCAATTCTCAGGCTAAATAGAAAGAACAAATGGTATAATTAAAACTCATTTAAAGCCATGCCTATAGTCTTAAATCCAAGATCTACTCTTTCAGAAAACATAAATTACCTCCATTTGAAATTATAACAAGGAGACCTATGAAAATAGTCTTGAAAATACGAGGTCTGCCTCATAAGAGGAAATATGCTAATCTACTGTCAGGAACTAATCAAAACGTTAAACTACAACAAAAAAGAAATTTGGTAGAACACTCCCTTTACAGCAGCACACTCCCAGGAGACGAAGTTTTTCAAAACTACAATCTTCAGCCTGGCGACTTTGCATTTTGTAAAAAACATCTCCATAAATATGCTCTCCAGCCTCCCTGGAAAGGACCCTATCTGGTACTTTTTTTTTTTTTTTGAACCAGGACCTCATATATGGGAAGCAGGCACTTAACCACTGAGCTACACCCCCTCCCTAGTACTTTTAACTAACCCATATGCAGCTAAACTAGAAGGTATTGATTCTTGGTTCATTTTTCTCACTTAAAGAAAGCTCTCAGCCCTGCCTGGAAATCCATTCCTAACGATAACTGTTATTAGTCAGCCAAAGGGGCGCTGATGCAAAGTACCAGAAATCTGTTGGCTTTTATAAAGGGTATTTATTTGGGGTAAAAGCTTACAGTTACAAGGCCCTAAAGAGTCCAACTCAAGCTTACTTCCTCACCCAAAGTCTGTGGCCACGTGTTGAAGCAAGATGGCTGGTGACATCTGCGAGAGTTCAGCCTTCCTCTTCTCTCTTAAGGCTCCGTGGGTCCAGCTTCTTCCAATCTCAGCTATAGACTGGCATAGGGATCGTCTCTCTTCCTCTGGGGCTTGTTTCTTTCCGGGCTCCGCTGCTCCGGTCTCTTCACAAGTCAGCTATAAACTCTCAAGCAAACGGCTCAACCCTCTTCCCAGGGCAGCAGGATACTCTTCAGTGTCTATGGTGTCTTCTCTCTTCCTCTGTGTATCTGCTTTGTGTGTCTACTTCCGTGTGAGAGTCTATCAGCCCACCAAGGGCCTGGGGACTCAACCCTGCAAATTCTAGTGATGTGGTTGAATCAAAGTCCTAATCTTTACCTAATTTAATCAAAGACATCTCAGCTGCATCTAATACAATCAAAGGGTATCACGCCCAGAGGAACAGACGAGTTTACAAACATAATCAAATATCTTTTTTGGAATTCATAATTAATATCAAACTGCTACAATAAACTGAAGCTCAAAATTACCAAAGACCAGATCTTGATTGAGAGGGGGAATTGTAAAAAGAAATAAAGCAAAATAGAATTACTATGGCTAAGAGATTTCAAATGGAGTCTTGAGATCATTCTGGAGAGTACTAATGCAAATCTCAGCCAGATATCACAAACTCTCAAAGTATTAAAAACCTCAAGCAACAAGGATGATGTGGACACCAGAAAAAAACCACAAGATAAAGAAATCAGTAAACTATCTAATTTGAATGACATTTGGAGTACCCCAAATATCTACCAACCACAAACAACTTATTAAATTTTCTTTATATTTAAAAACCCTTGTCCAGAAGTGCCAAGATGGGACACAATTTGGGTTATTACCTGAATCTGTGCTCCCCGAATTACAATTCTAAGATCACAAATAAATGTCTTTGTTGCACACAGTTTAGTTCCTTATTTCTTGGTTGACACCCTGCATGTTCCCATTCTTTGTTTCATAAATGCAGTGAGACCTAAGGAGTCAAGTTCATGCTTTCAGACACAGGAATCTTCAAGTTCTTGGCTTTTGATTTGCAAGGGCCTGACACACATAACTTGGCCATAAACAAGATTGGAAACACAATAGATGAGGTACCAGATGACCTTGTCACTACAGACTAGCTTGGAGACAAATGCGGAAGGAATAAGGGAGCACAAACAGTAGACTCCCTACACCCTCCTCCTCTTTCTCTTGCCTGGGGCTGAGTCCTTATGTCTGAGTTGGTAGATGATGAAACCTTAGGGTTAGAGAATATTTGCACACCACTTCCTTTGTGAAGCCCAGAGAATTTTCAAGCTTCTCTGAGTAGCCCCCTTCTGCTTCTCTGTGTTCCTTTGCACCCAAGCATGCCAAGGCACTACAGATGAGAAAGGATGGCATAATATGTTCAGGCAGAGAGGGCTGAGGCTTTCTCCACCCACCCCCACCCCAACATACACAGTACAGAAAAAGAAGAGTAAGTGTAAGTTCCCTCCAGCCCCTGCCAGTCAGGAGGAAGTGGCTGAGAATGGCCCAGCCTGGAATGGCCTCACAGTCAGGTTGAAGAGGATGCAGATCTTCACAAGCCAAGGCTTGGAGAGCAGAGGGAATGGAAATACCCCTTCATGTGCAGTGAGACTCAGTGGAGGAAGCCAGCAGGGACAGGTCTAATGACCATGGACCAAGAAGCCTCTTTCCCAGTCATGGCAGGACAACATATGACCTAGAATATGGGTGTTCTCCAGGAAGAAAAGGAGCAGAGGGATTGAAGGAAGCCCTAAGACAACTGAGTTCAAAGCAGAAACAACTGAACTAATCCTGAATTGATCCACTGTCAGGTGAATTGTGATTTTAAGTAGATTGCGGTTTCACACCATGAGTATGTGGCTTGAAATATCAAACTCATTACATTAATTTACAATATTAATTATCTTTATTATTAATAAATAGTGAAACTCTCCTACAGTGTATATCTGTCTCAATACTTTGTTTCACTGTACCTAGCAGAACACCTTCTGGTCCTGCTACTCAACTTTTCCCTTGGGTTTAGGTCATTCAGTAAACATACTCTTGTTTGGTTGTTGATCTTCTTGTCTTCTTTATGAGACTCCCTTTTGGGGATCCTCTCACATTAGCCGGAATGAGACACATGCCCTCTAATAAAAGAGAAGGAAATATCATTAATCATCTCACCAGTGCTGTCTCACTGCACGACTCCAGAAAGCACCATTCTTAATTTTTTTAAAAAATGGAACTTCTTTGAGTGGTGCAATGTAAATTTCATCTCTCACAGGCAACCGCTCTTTAACAATCTGGGTATATTGCCTTCCATCCAGCATTTTTGTATGCGTATTTTAAATTCTTGTAAACATTACTTTAATCCCTGCCTAATAATTTTAATAGATGTGCCTTATTAGCATAATTATTTCTGTATTTTTAGACAATTAAGATATTTACATGGTTTTACTGTTACAAAATAATGAGATAAACATTTCCATGTACAATTAAATCTTCAAATTTTGGGCTGATATTTTTAGAAATAGTTCAAAGGGTATGGACATTCTCAGCCTCTTAATATTCAACTAAAAATTGTTTTCCAAGACTATTGTCCCAATTCCCAATTCACTCTACCATTAACTAAATATGAGAGTGGACTTTTCACTATCATTTTGCCAGCATTGAGAACTCTCATTTATGAAATAGCAAATTGGCAGAAATTAAGATAGTGGTTGAGCTGGTGGAAGTAAAATTTTGTACACTTTGGAAGGAGAATTTTTCATTGTCTTTCTAATATGACATTAGAAGTGACATTAATTTCCATAAAGACATTAGAAACATGCACACCATTTGAACTAACAGTTTTAATTATAAAGGTGTTTCCTAAGTAATAAAGGAGAGCATATTAAAAAATGAGCATTTAAGAATGTTTATTACAGGTTGAAAAATAGGGAAAAGTAGTGAAAGATCAAAGCAACTCAAACAATCAACAGTAGAGATTGATGTATAATGGAACATCTGTATAATAGAAGGTTATAAAAATATTGTAGAAATATATTTAACATGGAATGTTCATGAGATATTAGGTGGAAAAAATCAAACATCAAATCAGTAAATAAAGCATTTTTAAATTTGTATTTTTATAAAATAATTCTATATATTGACAACAAATGAAGTATGAGAAAAGATATGCCAAAATGTTAACAGTGGCTTTTTGGATGTTAGATTATAGTTTTTTCTGTTTTTCCCTCCATGTTTTATCTTAAAAATTTCCATAGTAAACATATGCTAATACATTATTAAATTAAACATCTCTAAGAAAATGGTTTTATTTATGTCATTTACTTTAATGTAATTTAACCAATCTTTATTTTTATATTGTTTTGCTTTTATTCCTAGAATTACCTATTTCAAGTTCAGTTATCACCCATGTGAATAAAACTTTTAAGCAGATTTAAGGTCATTTAACATTTGTTATAAAATTGCTCTTTTTCTTTGGTAATATGTTACATGTCTCTATTTATCCACATTTTTCATGACCTTGAAAGGTATTTTGCAATTTCCTTCACAGTAGACTTTAGTATTTGTTGTTATTGTTGGTGGTTGCCATTGTGAATAGCATCTTTTCCATTATCATGCCTACCTATTTTTGCTGTTATTACTACATTATCATATTCCAACTAGTTATTTTTATTTCACAATTAATTGTTTTCTAGGCACATGATTATGTCACCTAGACGATAATTTTGTTTTCCTTTCAACATTAACACTCATTTTCTTTTCTTGTGTGATGGCATTGGCTGGGACAACCCATTTTCATGGATCTAGATGGTGTTTCTGCAGTGGGCAGTGGAATCAGTAGCATTTACATAGTATCTAGAAGCAGTGTATGTGACCCTACGAAATTTGCCAAACTATAAATGAGAAAAGTCTCAAAAGCTTAGTCTCATATTCATAAAATACATGTTTTAAATGAAAAAATGATAACAGAATCTTTGTTTCTGTTTCTAGAAAACTATAATCATTGGTTAGACACTTGGAAAAATTATTATAATTAATATCGGCATTTTAAATAATTTTTTCTATACCAAAGAATGTCATTTATTGTAATCAGAATTATTTTCTATATTCAGGGAAATAGATTTCCAACCTCATCTATAGTAATATATTGTATTTTATCATGTATTTAACTGCAGTTATGAACTGATGCAATGCTCTATATTTTCCATAATATCATTAAATCTTATAAAATAAAGCATGGCAGTTTTCTGTATTTGAGTATTACCATATATTTTACCACCAATAAAAATTAATGGCTTTTTAGAAATGAAAAAAATTGAGAAGAGTTTTTTTTTTTTAATTTGGAGAAGTTGTGAGTTAACAAAACAATCATGCATAACACACAGGATTCCCATAGGTTGCCCCACAACCAACAAGTTACATTGTTGTGACACATTTGTTACAAATGATGAAAGAACATCATCATAATATTACTGCTATTTATAGTCCATAGCTTATATTTGTTGATTTTTCCCACAAACCATCCTTTTATTAACACCATGTAGTAGTATTGTATATTTATTACAGTTACATTCTCATATTTGTATTGTTAACCACAGTCCATCATTCACCCTGGGGTTCACTGCTGCCTTGTACAATCCATCCAGAGTGTGTACTTAGTGGCTCTCCATTTCATCATAGTGTTGTGCTGTCATCAGCTCAGTCCATTTGAGAACAATTTCATTATTCCAAAAGGAAAAATCCCATTTGCCCTTATACCCCCCATTATTGACCCTTAGCATTGACCTTCTTTGCTATTGCAGTAAAAATATTACAATATTACTGTTAACTATAGTCTATACATTACATTAGTTATATTTTTCCCACATAGCTCCATATTCTTAACACCTTGTAATAGAGGAACATTCTTGTATTTGTACTATTAACCACAATCATCATCCACTACTAAAACCACTATGCTAATACAGTTGAAAAGAGTTTTAATGCATTAAAATTTGTTACTCTTGGAAGTCCATCTCAATAGATAAAGAGATAGCAACTCTCTGCCAGTTATCTTTCCTGATGTCTCCCCATTCTCTCAGTCAAATTGAATTATGTCTAAATTAATGTACCCCTTTGTTACTCAAAATGTAGTCTGTTAACCAGCCTCATTGACATTTTCTGGGAGCTTGTTGAAAGTGCGAAATCTCAAGCTCCATCTAACGTCTAGTGAATCAGAATCTACAATGAAAGAAGGTCTCTAGGTGCTTGGTATACCCATTAAAGTTTGAGAAGCACTGAGACAAGAGTGATGAGAATGAACATCTTCAATTTTCTTCTACTTTTTTATTATTTTTATTTTGTTGAACCTGTGTAAACCTGTACTTAAGGGTACAAAACTATTGTAATAACTTTCTGTCCAACCCAAATTGAATTTTTTTCTTAAATGGACTATGGGAAATTGCTGCTATATGAGTTCAAACCAAACAAATCAAGACAAAGTTGAAGTTTTCTTGGAAAATTTAAAGGCAGAAAAAAAAAAAGCACACGCAGACAATTGCCTAAATATACCTGTCAAAAGTAGATACATTGTTCAAAGGATAAATTCCTTCTTTTTATCCACCAGAATATATCAAACAAAAACACTGACTCCTTGACGTATGCACTTTGCTATATCACAGTTTATGGTAACATTTTCTGCTATCCAAACTTTTTAAAATGAAAGTGGGTTCTTCAAAATCACATTTCTGAAAAAAAAAAAAAAAAAGAATGTTTGAACTAGAATAATTCTGAAAAATAATGACACTTTTAAACTGTTTACCACTAAACACATTAGGTGCAAAATAATCCTAGTTTCAAAGAAAAGATAGATAGTTTTCTCCTGGGAATCAATGTTAATAAAATCATCTCTTCAATCCTTACAAAAATTTCACTATGTGCACAACTGTAAACAGAGTAGCAGGAAGAAAAGGCATTATTTTTTCCTATAAGCCCTGTGCAAATAAACACCCTACTCATTTAACTTCATTATGAGAAGTAGATAAGCAAAAATCTCTAAAACAAAATCTTTCACTGATACATCTTTTCTGAGATGAATTCTTGTGACATTCTGAGAAGCTGGATTTTAGGCAGCTAATCAACCCATTTTCGGTGTATTAAGATGGCCACAAATTCCTTGACATTTCCCTTTCAAGAGCGGTTTAATGCCCCTCCCTTTGCAGCTAGGTTGATCTTAGATAGAATGCAATAGAACGCAGGGGAAGTAACACTGTGTGACTTCCAGGGGTAGGTGAGAAGAAACCATGCAACTCCTGCCATGCATCTCGGAATTGGTGCTATGTGAATGCTTCACATTAGAACACCCATGTTGGCACCAGGCATCACGCTATGAGAAGCCCAGGCCACGTGCAATTGCTCTGGTTGACAGCCTCAGCTGAACTCCCTGTGAGGACCATTTTGGATGAATATCCAGTACAGTTGAGTCTTCAGATGACTGGAGCCTCAGCTAACATCGGACTTCAATGAAAGGAGAGACCACAAATGAGAACCCCAAGCTGAGCTCTTCACAAATTCCTAATTACAAAATTAGACAGAATAAGACGGTTGTTTTAAGCTGCTAAATTGTGGGGTAATTTGATTTGTAGCAATAGATAATGAAACACCAACCAATGCCAAATATCCCTGTATGTATAGATCAGAACTTCCTTTCCCTCGTTCTGTATTTCCCAAAGCATTGCATGTTTATTTGTTCAGCACTAATATTAACCATGGCTTTGTCTGGTCATAAATAACTTGATGTTCTCAAGTTGCTAAGATGCTATTTGCCTAATTTCATTTTGTTTTTCAAAGCCTGCTAAACCCAGTTGAGTTCAATAACAGCAAAAATGAATTTAGAAAATACTGTTGATGTTGGCAGGATTGGATTTGTAGAAAGAAGGCAAAGCTGTGGGTACCTGAACCCATGAAATGGCGAAGCACAAGATGGCTAAGAAAAGGGCTTTCTAAGATAAAAGTAAAAACTGATGAATAAGACAACAAAAACATTGCTGCTTTTACAGAAGGCCTTTTAAAATATGCCATTGTCCCACAACGTGGCCCAGAGCAAAAATATTTTCCCAAGATTTTTAACAAAATTTCATTTTTATGAAGATAGGTCAAATATTTTCACCTAGTAAATTGTGTTATAACTAATGGACAGATAAAAGAATTTCTAATTTGAAATTTTGTTATGTGGTAGACAACTTTCAGGCTACAATTAGGGATTCTTTTCTTAAATCATAACTGAATGCACTGTTAGAAATAAAGATCTAAGGCATTTCATTCCATTTTTAGCCATAGTCCATGTCTATCCTTTTTGCCCCTGGAAACTGGCTTTGTCTGTCTACTCACTATCTAAATATTGGTTATACTACTGACTTAAAGTCTACAAGTGTCTTTTCTTTTGGTCCTCACCCAGGACATGTTTCGGCATATTCAGATAGGGTCAAGGAATCCTAGATGTTGGAAATGGATATGTGCTATTTTTAGAGCTCAGGGTGAGGGGATTTCAAGATGTTATGATGGCATAATGGCCAGGAGATCCAGGAATGCCTGATTTCTAGTGTGGTTCCATGGCCTCTTCTGTCCACGAGGGTCCTGTGGAATTTGCACACTCAAGGGACAGTGACAAATGTGAGAAATCAAATCAGCACTTTACTCTTAGCTGGAGTACTGCCTAATACCCTAATATAAGAATACCCCATAAATTTGAAATATACAACTTGGCCTTAAGGTCCAAGCAGAAGTCTCTTTTCCTCCTATGTCCCTGTCTTAGATTGCCAACACTGCTATAGCAAAGTATCACAGACTAGTTGGCTCAAACAACAGGAATTTATTGTCTCACAGGTTTGGAGGCTAGAAATCCAGAATCAGTGTCAGCAGGATCCTGTTTCCTCTGAAGTCTGTAACATTCTGGTGGTGGCTTGCCGGTAATCTATAATTCACTATCTGCCTCTCTTACATGGCTGTCTCTCTCCCTGTCTATCGCCTCCTGCTATATCCAAATTTCCACTGCTTATAAGGACTCCAGGCACATTGGATTAAGACCCACTCTGGTTCAGTTTGGCCTCACCTTAACTAATAACATCTTCAAAGAGCCTGTTTACAAATGAGGTCACATCCACAGGATCAAGAGTTAAGACCTGAACATGTTTTTATGGAGTCCATGACTCAATCTATAACAGTCTCTAAATCTGTTGTCAACCCTAGAGTGATGTTTAAAAAGAGGAGAGAAGAATAATGGTGACTTGGTCCCTAGTCAACTTACCTATCCCTCAAAATATAACCAAGAAAGTAGAAAAGACCAGATATAGAAAGAGCAAGATATAGATTCCTACTAAGTTACATATTTAGGTACACAGAAATTGTAAGTCAAAAGGCATAACCCACCACCATGTTTGCATTCAAAGTGACCATGCCAACAGCAAACAGCATGCCAACAGGTAAAAATGGCTCAATTGTATAAGCAACTCTGATTGTATTATCGACTCCACCTCTCTTCAACATAGCAGCAGAGTAGCAAGAAAAAAATAGGGAAAGATTTTTCTTTAACGTTACTCAAATCTTAAGAAAGATTTTCCTTTCCCTAAACCTGGGAAGCAAGAACCAGTACATTGATCCCCCTCCTCATCTGATAAATGAAGCTAATAATATCTACATAGCATACTGGTGAAAATTAGCTTTCTTCAAAGAGTCAACATGTGTGATGACTTAAACTCCAGAGATAGTTTCTTTGATTAATGTGTTGATCCAATGATAAAATCAAATCATACTTTGAAAAAAGAAAGTTTTTAGAAGTATGTATTTAAGGAAATGGATAATTTTTATCATAGGTTATTAATTATATTGATCATATAGATATTAGAAGACTGGTGCTCCCAATGGGATATGATGTTCCACTGTCCCACAATTTACCTGGGTTTTCACTTGTTCCTTAACACTTCTTATTTTGCAATGAAGAATTACTTGATTACAGATATTTAAAATAGCAGATTACTTTGCTTTTTCATTTCCCCGAGAAAATAGAAGCAATCAGAAGAGAACTTCCATATCCTCCCACACAGTTCATTGTCTCTGTACCTGGACTCTCTGCTTTCCTTTGTATTACAATGCATGATTAGTCCTTGCTCTCATTCTAGGGAAATCACTCCACTTGTGCACTGGATTCCATCCCTTTTAATATATTGAAGGACTTTGTTCCTGCAATTACCATCCCTCTTATTCATCTTCAAATATTTGTTCCTCACTATTAGATCATTCCTATTATACACAAATATGCTATAATAACTGCCATTTAAAAAGAAATTTTCTTGAGGAACTTCTGGGGAAGATGGCAGAGTATGGAGCACCAGAACACAGTCCTTTAATGAAAACAACTATTAAGCAGGCAGAAACTGTCTGAAACAACTATTTTGAAACTCCAGAGGCCAGAAGAACATGAAACAAAATCCAGGGAAGAACAGGAGGAAGAGGCTGATAAAATTATCATAAAGAATCGTAAATTTCTCTCCCTGCTTGGCAGCTGCTAATGCCCATCCCCCACTCACATGGTAGGCTGCCACAATGTATAATCTCCAACCAAATGAAATGAAATTAATATTCAATAACAAAAGCAGAAATGGAAAATTCATAACTATGTGGAAATTAAACAACATACTCTTAAACAACCAATGGGTTAAAGAGGAAATCAGAGGTAAAATAAATAAATAGCTTGAGATGAATGAAAATGAAAATACAACATACAAAAATGTATGCGGTGCAGTGAAGGCAGTGCTTAGAAAGAAACTTATAGCCATTAATGTTTACATTAATAAAAGAAGAAAGTCTTCAAATCAGAGACTTAACGTCAAAACTGGAAGAATAAGAAAAAGGAGGGCAAACTAACCCCAAAGTGAGCAGAAGGAAGGAAATAACAAAGATTAGAGCAGAAGTAAATGAAATCAAAACAAAATAAACAATCAAAAAAGTGACAGAGAGAGTCAACAAAACCAAACGTTAGTTCTTTGCAAAGATCAATAATATTGACATGCCTTTAACTAGACTGACAAAGAAAAAAAGAGAGGATACAAATAACAAAAATCACAAATGAAAAGGGGGTCACTACTACTAACCCCACAGAAACAAAAAGACTTTAGGAAGATTCTATGAACAACCATATGTAAATGAATTAGATAACCTAGATGAAATGGACAAATTCTTAGAAAAACACAAACTACCTACATTAACTCAAGAAGAAACAGAAGATCTCAACAAAGCAACTACTAGTGAAGAGATTGAATCAGTTATCGAAAACCTTACAACAAAGAAAAGCCCAGGACCTGATGAATTCACAGAGGAATTCTACCAAACATTCCAAGAAGACTTAAAGTTGGGATCCAGAACTGTCTGTACATTGAATTTGAGTACAATAAATCCAAATACCACTTGAAAGCTGTCATTGTAGGGAAGATATACTTCCTGCTGGCGAGAAAAAAAATCAAGCACATGGCATAAAGCAGGAAACAACAGGGACAGGCTCCAATGACTACCATGAGAATGACACCATAGACAAGTGTAAGATCATGGATGGAACACCTGTGAGAGGAGAATCATTCCTGATCTGTCTCTTCCCGGCAGGCTATGTGTGATGCCCACCATGTGGCACATAAGCAACAAGTTCTCCGTTCACTATTATTTCAACCTGGTGCTGACTGATAAGGAGGAGAGATGCTATTTCCAATAGCTGGAAATGGTGTTGTGGCAGAAGGGTGACATCCTACAGAAGAGCATATCCCACCAGGCAGCTATCACCTTCCAGTGCCTTGAGGGTGCAACCTCCCCTAGTGAGGTGTAGACCCCCAGGCAGCTATTTGACAACAACAGCAGACATTGAGGCCCCTGGGACCAAAAGGCTGCTGGGCTTCCACCCCAAGCACCCCATCTACCAAACAACAGTGACCAGTGGGGGAGGGGAAGGAGGATATGATGCTCAGCTGACCCGTTACTTGCAACCTGAAAAAAAATCATGTTTTTGACTTAAAAAAAATCCAGTTCTGCTCAACTCTTCCAAAAAATTGTAGAGGAAGGAACACTCCCTAAATCAATCTATGAGTCCATCACCCTCACACCAAAGCCAATGATACCACAGGAAAAGGAAATCTACAGACAAATATCTCTTATGAAAATAGATGAAGAAATCTTCAAGAAAATACTAGCAAACCAAATCCATCAGCATATTAAAAGAATTATACACCATGATCAAGTGGGATTTATCCCTGGTATGAAAGGTGGTTTCACATAAGAAAATCAATTAATGTAATACACCACATTAACAGAATGAAGGGAAAAAAACATGATCATCTCAATTGATATAGAAAAGGCTCTTACTAAAATACAGCAATCTTTCTTGATAAAATCACCTAGAACACTAGGAATAGAAGGACTCTTCCTCAGCATGTTATAAAAGAATCAAATATCCAGGAATAAATTTAAACAAAGATGAAAGAGACTTGTACAAAGAAAATAACAAAACATTGCTAAATTTAAAGAAGACCTGTGAAAATGGAAGGGTATTTCATGTTCAAGGTTTGGAAGACTAAATATCATTAAGATGTCAATATTATCCAAAGCAAGTTATAAATTCAATGCAATCCCAATAAAAATTCCAAGAACATTCTTTGCAGAAATGGAAAAACCAATCAACAAATTTATGTGGAATGGTAAGGAGCCCCAAATAGCTAAAGTTATCTTAATAAACAAGTATGAAGTTGGAAGACTCATATTTTTTGATCTTAAAACTTATTACAAAGCCACAGTAATCAAGACAGCATGGCATTGGTACAAGAACAGACATATAGACCAATGGAATTGAACTGAGAGCTCAGAAATCAACTGTAACATTTTTGGCTAACTGATTTTTGACAAGGTGGCAAAGACCACTCAATCAGGAAAGAAGAGTCTCTTTAATGAATGCTGTGGAAAAACTGGATCTCCATTTGCATAAAAAGGAGGACCCTTATATCATACCATATACAAAAATCAACTCTAAGTGTATAAAAGGTCTTAATATAAGACGTATAACTATCAAAGTCCTAGAAGAAAATGTAGGAAGAAGTCTCCAGGACCCTGTGTTAGGCAATGGTGTTTTTTTGTTTGCTTGTTTTTACTTTACTCCCAAAGCACAAGCAACAAAAACAAAAAAATAGATAAACGGGACTTCATCAAAACTAAAACACTTGTTTACTAAAAAACCTTACCATGAAAGTAAAATGATAACCTACACAATGGGAGAAAATATTTGGAAACCACATTTCCAATAAAGGATTAATATTCAGAATATATAAAGCAATCCTTCAACTTAACATGAAAAAGTCAACAACCCAATCAATAAATGGGAAAAAGACTTGAACAGACATCTCTCCAAGGAATTTATACAAATGGCCAGAAAGCATATGAAAAGATGCTCAACATCGTTAGCCATCAGAGAAATGCAAATCAAAACCACAATGAGATACCATTTCACACCATTAGAATGGCTGCCATTAAACAAAAATGGAAAATAACAAGTGTTGGAGAGTTTGCAGAGAAAAAGGAAATATTCATTTCTGGTGGTGATGTAAAATGGTGCAGCTGTTGTGGAAGATTTTGGCAATTTCTCAGAAAACTAAGAATAGCACAACCTATTGGACCCAGAAATACCACTATTAGGTATATACCCAAAATAATTGAAAGCAGGGACTTCAACAGATATTGTCAAAACGATGTTCACAGGGAAGCGGGTATGGCTCAATGGATAGAGCCCCCGTTTACCATATGGGAGGCCCCGGGTTCGCTTCCGGAGGCCTCCTTGTGAGGGCACGCCGGCCTGAGCGGTGCGGTGGGCTGATGCAGCAACCTCACGGCAGGAAGCGGGTGTGGCTCAATGGATAGAGCACCCGTTTACCATATGAGAGGCCCCGGGTTCGCTGCCCGAGGCCTCCTTGTGAGGGCAGGCCGGCTCGCGCGGCGCCATGGGCTGATGCGGCAAGACCTCACAGCAAGGGGGAGATAAGCAGACACCGAGAAGACACGCAGCGAATGGACACAGCAACACAAGCAGGAAGGGGGGGATAAATAAATAAAATAAATAAATCTTTAAAAAAAAACACAACAAAAAAAACGATGTTCACAGCAACATTTTTCACAATTGCCAAAATATGGGAGCAACCCAAGTGCCTATCAACTTATAAATTTATAAATAAAATGTGGTATATACATGCAATGGAATATTATTCAGTCATAAAAAGGAATGAAGTCCTCACACATGCGACAACATGGATGAACCTTAAAAACATCATGTTGAGTGAAATAAGCCAGACAAAAGGACAAATACTTTATGATCTTACTGTTTTGAAACAATTAGAACATGCCATCTCATAGAGAAGAATCTAGAATATAGGTTACCAGAGGATGGGTTGGGCTAGGGAATGGAAAATTAAGGCTTAAAATGTACAGGGTTCCTACTGGGAATGATGGAAATGTTTTTGTGATGGATGGTGGTGATAGTAGAACAACATTGTGAATGCAATTAATAGCACTGAAATACATATCTGGATATGATTAAAAGGGGAAATGTTAGATTGCATATATGGTTACAGAATAAATTTTTTTTAGAAATCATGGAAATACATTACACAGTGAACCCTAAGTGAAACCCTGGACTTTAATTAATAGTGTAATTATAAAAATGTGCTATCATCAATTATAACAAATGTTCCACACCAATGCAAGGTTGCTGGATGGATAGAATATGGGAATTATGTATTTTATACCTGCTTGTTCGATAAATCCACAACTTCTCTAATCAAGAAAAAAAAAAAGCAATTGGCTTGACCACATGTTCACCTTTAGTCTGCTGCCATATTGCTTTGCTTCCTGTTATAGCAAAAGTTAATGAGATTCTTGTCTAGAATCTCTGTCCCAGAGTTCTCTGCCATAGTTCAGATCCAGTTGAGAGAAAAACAGAGGAAGTAGAAAAATTGAAATTGCTAACACAAAGAATACGGAAGAACATAGCTTAGGTCTTCTAGCCAACAAGTTGGCTAATATTTCTCTATATAAATTTGTTGATTGGCTTTTCCATTTCTGCTAAGATTGTTGTTGGAATTTTAATTGGGATTGCATTGAATTTATAACTTGCTTTGGGTAACATTGACATTGTAATGATATTTAGTCTTCTAATCCTTTAACATGGAATATCCTTCCATTTATTTAGGTCTTCTTCAATTTTTTAGCAATGCTTTATAGTTTTCTTTGTCCAAGTCCTTTTCATCCTTGGTTAGATTTATTCCTAGATATTTGACTCTTTTATTTGTTATTGTGAATAAATTTTGTTTCTTGATTTCTTCTTCTGATTCCTCAATGCTTGTGTATAGAAACACTACTGATTTTTGGGTGTTGATTTTGTATGCCACCACTTTGCTGAATTCATTTATTAGCTCTGGAAGCTTTGTTGTGGATTTTTCAGTATTTTATGTGTATATGATTGTGTCATCTGCAAATAGGGAATGCTTTACTTCTTTTCAAATTTGGGTGCCTTTTTTCTTTTTCTCGCCTAATTGATCTGTCAAGAACTTCCAGAAAATGTTGAATAACAGTGGTGACAGTGGGCCTCCTTGTTTTGTTCTTGATATTAGAGAGAAAGTTTTCAGTCTTTCTCCATTCAGCAGGATAACTATGGGCTTTTCACTCATGTCCTATAACATGTTGAGGAAGTTCCCTTCTATTCCTAGTGTTCTAAGTGTTTTAATCAAGAAAGGGTGTTGTATTTTGGCAAATGCCTTTTCTACATCAATTGAGATGATCATATGTTTTTCCTTCATTCTATTAAATTTGGTGTATTACAGTAAATGATTTTCTTATGTGGAACCAACCTTGCATATCAGGGATAAATCCTGCTGTAGGACCCTTTGGGGTAGAGAAAAGGGTTAAGAGAGGATGTGAATTCAAATTAACAATAAGCATGCCTACAGAAGGCGGGAATGGTGCTAAGGAAGAGAACCCCATATTGTTTTAGTTTGCTAAAAGCTGCTGGGATCAATATACCAGAAATGAGTTGGCTTTTATAATGGCAATTTATTAGGTTAAAAGCTTACACTTCCAGGGGGCGGATGTGGCTCAAATGGTTGGGCGTCCATCTGCCATATGGAGGGACCTGGGTTCAATCCCCGGGACCTCCCGGTAAAATTAAAA
>JAQZBX010065397.1:0-16313 GCA_029593785.1 Cabassous unicinctus | reverse complement strand
AGTGAATTCCCAGTGTAAACAGCACACCTGTTTCTGGAGTTTCCATTTTTCTTCTTTTTGAGCAATTTAAGTAATGAAAAAATTAAGTTGAGTTCAAAATCTGCATTCATTTTTAGTATGAAATGTGCAATTTCAGAGCATTTCCCAATTGTTTTCATAAACCAATGAACTAAGGACATCTATTTAGAGTCTTCTTCCATCTTTCAAGTTGATAAGCATTACAGTAGGGTTTTATGATAACACTTAATGACGGACACCCCTGGCCTGCCATGGTAGTCTCTACTGCTGCTTTTCAGAATGTGACACCTCTGTTTATAGAACATCTCTTATTTTGTGCTTCCCTGAAGAGAGCTCTACATTTTTCCCCAACCTTTAGGGCTAAGCCTCATTTTGTCTATTAATATCTTAACAGGACTTCTTGCTTGCTTGGGGAAAGAGAAACTTCTGAAACACACTCAAAATGAGACTGCATTGTCCCTCAAATAGCTGACCCAGCCACATACACTTCAGCCTGGCCATGCTGCCTCGACATTCTAAGGCTTGCCTAGAAAATGTGAATGTAGAGAGGAAAAAACAAGTATTATATCAAGCCCTTTATCAGTATACCACCAATACGGTTTGCTCCCAGGTTCCTAGCAACAAGCTAAGTTGTTGACATGAGAAAATCTTGTCAACTTCTGCTTTTTTCCTAATGCTTCCTCTTTTTCCTAATGAAATCCTACTGGTGGCAGGAGAGAAACTAAATAGTAGAAGTAGGCAAAAGGCAAATAAAGTGATGGGAAAAGTTATGTATATCCTTGATAGGAACAACATATTTTCCCATCTCTCGCAGTTTTAAAAAATATTTTTGCATGTGCTTAGTGTAATAGATGCCTAACTGAGATATTACTTCCTATTGTAACTGAGACTGCACTGGTAGCAGAAAGATGATTTGATTATTTCACCTCCACAATTGCATTACTTTTGAATTTCCTAGTTTAAATCCAAAGATATGAAAGGAAACAGACCTGCATTCCTGTCTCTGCTGCAACACTAACTCGCTTGTACAAATATCTTAACCTCACCGGGCCTCAATGGGATGAACATATATTCTACTAATTTTGTAGGATTATAAACTTAGGTCTTTTAGAAAAACCTAAGCCATATACAGACTCAAGGAAGTATTATTCTTTAGAGGAGGACCATAGGAAGTTTAAACACTCTTTTCTAAGAGGGCCAGGAAATGGTCCCTACGCCAAACTTATCACTGAGAAATCAAATTGTGCTCTTGGCTCCTCCTTTTCTGAACATCACAACACCTGCAAGACTTGGTGAGAAAGGGCTATTCCATAAAGAAAGCACAGAGATCAGTGAATTTATTAGGAGAAGGGAGAGTAATGCTGAACTAATTTCTTTCCTAAATATCTCAAATATTCCCAGATTCTTCCTAAATTAATGAGTAATTATTTCAAAATTTAAAATGAAATCAACCATCACTGAGGTTGTGAGAGGCATGTTCAACACAAATGTTGCTCCAAATGAGGTCTAGGATCAAACCTAGAAAAGGTCCAGGATGTGTAAGACTTGAATCTTGTTAGCCTGGTTTCCCCAAATGACTATGTTGTTGGAGAAAAAAAAAATATTTCAGGGCTGTACACTTAGAGTTATTCCTCTCCAGTCATTTGTTTGGCACAAACTGGTGTGCTTTATGTAATTAGCTGATTAAAAGTGGTATTTGAATTGAACCCTAGCTATACAAAGTGATCTTGAGTCGACTTAAGGACACATTCAAACCCTTCGATTGACAATATTTGTGTATAGGATAATATATCTTGGGAAGCGGGTGTGGCTCAATAGATAGAGCCCCCGTTTACCATATGGGAGGCCCCGGGTTCGCTTCCCGGGGCCTCCTTGTGAGGGCAGGCCGGCCCATGCGGCGCAGTGGGCTGATGCAGCAAGACCTCACAGCAAGGGGGAGATAAGCAGACACAGAAGAAACACACAGTGAATGGACACAGCAAGCACAAGCAGCAAGGGGGGGATAAATAAATAAATAAATAAATCTTTAAAATAAAAAAAAAAAAAGATAATATATCTTTACTCAAGGAGAGGATAAACATTCCTATTTACACAATCCCAACACCTCTAACAACATATTTATCCACTCCAGAGGCAGGTTTAGTCCATTTCTAGAATGAAAAAACATACATAATGACACTGTAAATCATACAGTCCTGAGACAAATGAGCAAATTATTCACAATGATTATAGTGAGAATGGAAACAAAAATTATCATACTTGATCCATTTATGACATATATAAGAAAGATACATCATCTAACCATAATTCATCATTGCTATTGACTTTGGAGAATCCTATTTTAAATATGAGACATACTCATCCTAAAACACAAGCAGGAAAGAAGTGCTTTGCCTAAGGAGAGCTCCTTCCATTCATGCATCCCTAACAAAACAAGCAAATCATGTTTTTTTCCTTCAACTGTTGTTACTGATTTTTAGGTGTTTATAGCTTTTCCCAGTGTGGTAGAGGAGTAACTAGCCTATCATATTGAGAATGTACTGGATGTGATGAGAGCACTACAATCCCTGACCCACTGCCTTAGCAACTGCATGCCTTTCTTACTCCTAGCTGTCAATTCCAAAGTCTAGAAATTAAAGAACATGGGTCCTAATTCCACTCCACCACTAATCAGCTTTGTGAGTTCAAATAAACCACCAAACTGTACTTTGAGCCTCAGTTTAGTCACCTGAAAATTGGTGACAAATACATGTACTTTGTAACTTCCAAACTTGAAACTATCATGTTAAAGTACTTGGGAAAAAAGTCAGAAGAACTATATAAATGCAACAAATTGGCATCTCCAATTAACATTAAATTGCCGTTGGAAGAGTAAAATATCCTTCTCTAGTCCTCCTAGATATTTTCTCTAAACCAATTTTTAGAAAAAGAAATAATTTATTGTAGTTTATATACTTTAAATGCTACCATTTTTTAGATTTTTAACTAGAGTACAAAATAGAATTTGAGGACTTTCAGTCACCAGGCCTTGGGGACTCTTCTATTACCCCTCTAATCTGGTCTGACCCTGGCCATAGGCTATTTTAATTTACTCCCCATTGTCCCAGCTAGCTAACACAGAAAGTCAGTCTTTGATCAAATGAATCAGGCCCTCAAAGAAAAATTCACTCTGAAGAGGCAACAAGGAATGGATCTGGTGTACAAGTCAGGTAAACTTAAAAAAAAAAAAAAAAAAAAGTTAGCCAAAATAGCATGTAATCACACCCATTTATACATAAAACTGATCAATTATTAGTAAATTGTTATAACTTTACCATTTGGCTTGATCATTTAGAGGCTTCAAAGCCTCCTTTCTAAACATGTAGTGATGAACTGAGTTTCCACAAGAAACAAACTAGTGGTTGAATTCCGTCATTCTGCTCTATTTTATCTTCTCTCAGTCCACTAAAGCTTTAATACCCATGCAAAATAGCAGACTTTATACTACTTGGCTACATACACCAGCAATTCTCACCACAAACCATTTGCCCGCATGATACTTCCATCATGCCCAAATAAAGACACAAGCATGTTTCAAGGGTAAAGTGAAAACTGGATTATTTATTTGCTGGGCATTACGGGAGGGAAAATAAAATGTAGTACTACCATTCTCACAGTTAGAACTCAGCCAATTTATTATCCACTGCCTGGATGCTGAATTTCAATCTAGTCTTTCAATATAATTCACCCCAAAATAAAGGGTTGAATATCAGGCATACAACACAAATTCTTTTATGCTGACAGCAGTGAAGACATATAATGAAATCGTTTTCTGTCTACCACGTCATCCCTCTAATTCATGGGAATTCATTTAATTCTTAGGTTCAATTCAATTCCATGTGTGCATCTCTAAAAATAAATCTATAAAGGTCCTTAACAAGAGTCATAAGTGAGGGCTCAGAATGCAAATGAGAAAACCAAGCATAAGCAACACACAAAAGAAGCCTTATTCTAATTTAAATATCTTTTAGAGGGCAATAAACTGCTTTATTTTTTAAAATTGAACTGTTACTCGAAGAAAAACTTGAAACTAATAACAGGTACCAGAGGTTAATTTTCAAGGACTATGATGTACAATTTACCACCTACTTCTTTTTCATTAACAACATCAACTCTTCATTAAAAACTTCTCTGGTCTGTTCCTTTCTTTGGTCTTAGTGATTCACATGACTGGGAGAGTAATAATTACTCACCATTCAATTTTTAAGTAACTGCTCAGCAAAAAGGACCAAGATTTGACTCCTGCTTTGTATTACATTTGAGAGATTATATAAGAAGCCCCACATATTTGAAGTTCAAACACTTAAAAGTCCTGCTCTCTTTAGATTTATCTGATGAAATAGAATGTTTCAATATTAATTGGAAAGTCAATGAAATAAAACCACTTACTTCCCCACCAAAAAACTTTCATGGTTAGTACCTTAAAGGCTTGCAAAAAATAACTGGCATATAATTTAATAGGGAGAGAATTTATTAAATAGCAAAGAAAACAATGATCAATTAAAATCATAGATATGCTATGAAGCATCAGCCTATCCTTCCATCTTATAAAAATGTTAGATTTTTTCACTACAGAAACACCAGTAATATGTATATGATAATATACATTAGCATGCAAGAGATGTTATATTTGTTAGAATCTGCACTTCAGTTTATTTGTGAAACACTTTACACTTACTCACTTATGCATACATTTTTACCAGTTGAAGCACCAAATCAGCATCTGATTCTTCTATGAAGTTTCTGATTCAATTATACATTTAAGTGGTTATCAGCCGACTCATATCTTCTTAGTACGTGAGGGATATACAAGAGGATGTTTGAATACAGTTTCATGGTATCTACATTTCACTGACAATTATTTGGCCTTATAAGGAAGCAAAAGTCACAGCAAACCCTCTACACCATTGTGGTGAACCAGGCTTCAAGGTCACTTTGCCCGGGACCAATTGAGTCACACTGGTGAAGCTCTTTCAATCTCATACAGTCCCTGATTTTTTATAAATTGCCTAATGTGTGATTCTACACAATAATACTAATTGCGGGGTGAGGTTGCAATAATCTCACCCAAATATGGCTAATCCCAGTCAGGGTATCACACATTGTTTTCTTGGTACATTAGCATTTCATTTTAAATTTTAACCATATCTCATTTTCTAATTATCCTTCCTCACGCAGGTAAACAAGACCACCTCAGATTTTAAGAAATATTTAAAATTCAACTTTTACTTCTGGGTCATTTTTATGAGGTTAAATTAATACACACTGGAATTAACCATTAAGGACCCTTTCAGTTCCCACATTGCAAACTGCTTGTTGGAGACCTAGTCACTCGTAACAAAATATTAAAATGCATAATAAATGTACAATTGCTGGCTATTTATAATATAGTTGGAGTCTTTAGAAACAAATTTCAATTTAATTCTTACATGAATTCTGGGACAAGTATTATTATCAGCCCTATTTTGTAGATAAAGGAACAGATTTGAAGAAGTTCCTACAAGAAGTGGGATCAGATTATGAAGACTCAGCTCTTAGCTGATATATGGTATTGCTTCTGCATTAAAGAATATTTTATATTAAGATGCTATAAATCCTGACATCTGCCCTTAAAGGGAATTTTATCTATGTCACACCTTTTTAACATCCTTCAAAGATCACTGCCACCTTCAGAATAAGGTATAAACTCTTTGGTCTAGAATCTTTATACTTTAAGGGCTGCCCTTTCAGCTTCATCATACTGCACCTGCTCCATGAACACATTTTTGCTGCAGGGACTGATCGTTCCCAAACTCTTCATGTTGCCTTATGCCTTTGTATACTTGCACAGGCAGTTGCCACCTCCTGAAACATCCTCTTCCATTGTGTCCATCTGGAAGGTTCCCACTCATTTTTTCATGACTCATTTCAGGCATCTTCTCTCTCAGTCATCTTCCCTAATGCCCTGCTACCAGGCAGAATGGTCACCCCCACCTCTGTTTCCCCATGCACCTTTTCCTACATCTAGATCACTATAAAAATTTCATAACACCAGTCTCATCTCACCAGCAGTGAGCTCCTTGAGAGCAACTATTTCATCTTTCATGCTTGTCTCTTCAACACTGAAAAGAAGAGTCATGCTGTTAATGCATAAATTGATGGTAATGGATGGTAGTAGCACAACATTGTGAATTTAATTAACAACACTGAATTATATATTTGAATGTGGTCAAAAGGGGAAATTTTACGTTGTATGTATGTCACTAGAATTAAACAAAACCTCATAGGATTGTACAACACAAACAGGGAACCTAATGTAAACCATAGACTATAGTTAATAGCACAATCATAATAACAGTCTTTCATCAATTGTAAAAAAAAAAAAATATGCCACACTAACGTAAGGTGTTAATAATAGGGAGTTAAATGGGAACTATTTTCTGCATAATTTTTTTGTAAACCCACAAAGCCTCTAATAATAAGTAAAGGAAGGAATGTATAAGTGGAATTAGTGGAGTCAAGCAAGAGACATCACCTAAACACAAGTTCTAGAGTTCTAGGACTTTGTAGCTGGCAAGAATGAACAACTATGAAGATGAGATATATAGTGAGTAATTTCTACTTCTGGAAATGAGGTTTTAAAAAAGGTGTGAAACTGTATTATTAGTACTGGTCCAAAGTGTAAGGAGCATGACACTTGTAGAACATTAAAATTGCTCAATACAGCTGAAATGTGAGGTAAAGAGGGCCAGATACTAGAAGAGTCAGGGCCAGATCCCATAAACCCATAAGCCACACAATAATTTGAATATTGATTGAATACTTACCCAATAAGAATATCCTCACTTCTCTCTCTCTCTGGATGTCCAAATCCAAGGTTCAAATACCACTTCCTCCATGAAGCATTCTTCATTTTCCCCAACCAGAAGGACCCTTCCGTCCTTTATCAATTCCTCTCTGATAGCACTTACCAACTTTTTCTTTGCACAAGTCTTATCTTTCCTGCTCAAAATAAACTCATTAAGGACAGGGGCTACATCGTTTTATTCTCACTCACTCGAAGAATCTAACATGTAGTGAGATAAATAAGGCACTCTCTAGGTTCTGAAACTATTTTAAATATATACTTAATGAAAATTCAGATGAGTAAAAAAGCATTAAAACAAATTTATGTCTATGTAGCATAGCAATTCCAAGATGGATAGCAGATGAGAAAATCTCTCTCCAGAGTTCCCAATATGCTAGATTTTACATTTAGGCCTATGATCTAAATAAAGGTTATTTAAAACTTTGTATAAATAGCCATTGGATTATCAATCACATAGAGATCTCAAAACAGTTATTTATCTAGAACTTTTATACATTGTATTTGAATCACAATCACTTTTATGAGCTAAGAAAATATTTCAAATGTAGCATACTGAAATGTTGGTGACAGAAAGCATTGTGTTGGCATAGGGAAACATGGTACTGGGTGTACCATCTCTCTGGGTGTGATATCCTTTGATTGCATTAAATTCCTTAGAGGGGACTTTGATTAGATTACCTGTAAAAATTGCTGTAGGGCTTTTTATTGGACTGTATCAGTGAGGCGGGACTCAGGTTGAGTCCTCATCCCCTTGCTGGGTCTTATACAAATGGACTCACATAGACACAGGAAGAGAGAACTCTGCCATTTTTTATCCTGCCATGTGACAGAAAGGAGCGGCTCAAACAGCTGAGGCCCCGGGGAGAGATGAGCCATTTGCTTGATGGCTTACAGCTGAACTTGGGAAGAGAGCAGAATAGCTGAGACTGACATAGGAGTCCCAGAAAGGAACAAGCCCTATATCAAGAGAGGGGTCTACAGGATCACTTAAGCAAGAAGCCTCAGGAGGGTGGGCCCACGGAGCAGCTCAAGAGGAAAAGATGAGCCTGGAGGGGAAGATGAAACCTGGGCAGAGATCGGCGGCCATTTTGCTTTACCATGTTGCAACACTCCAGGACAAACAATAGCAGACTTTGGTGAGAAAGCACCTCTGATGGTGCCTCAGTTTGGACTTTTCATGGCCTTGGAACTGTAAGCTTTTACCCCCAGATAAATCCCCTTAATAAAAGCCAACAGATCTCTGGTACTTTGCATCAGCAGCCCTTTGGCAAAATAAAACATGGGGCAAAGAGGCAATATGTGTCTTTAGTGAGGAAAAACGTTTGGATTTACATTTGATAGTAAACTACAGTTTAGAAGCTACCAATATTCTAGGAACTAAGGGAAAAAATTCACACACACACACACACGCGCGCGCGCGCGCTTGCATACAGTCACACCCAGAGTTGCCAGACAGAATAAGAATCGTTTTCACAGCATTTGGACATCAAAAGAATCAATAGGACAATTGATGTTCCTGAAGATGCAGCTATAGATCAAGGACATAGCAAGGTGCATGCTCCACGTTAGCATTTTAATTTAAATCGGAGCTAGCAGCCATTCTAAAACATTTCATTGAAATATAACCTTCAAACATGAAGCAGGCAATGGCAACCATTTCATAATGGAATATACACAGCATCACAAGAGAAACACTGCATTTTCAGTGGGAGTTTTTGCCCTGTATTACAAAATGTTTTACACTGTGTGGGGGATTTTCTGGGGACAAATTTCCATATGTAGACTTTGGCTCTGGGTGCTGTCATGGGAAGGATCCGAACATGGATAATATTTTCTCATCTAAAACCTTAATATAATTAAGTGGTTGACAATAAGGTACATGGATAAGCCCAAGGGTCTCCAGCCTTTTTGTGTTGAGGCATTTACTCCAGTTGTCACCTCCCTTGGAGTCACACACACTGTAGAGAATAGGGGTATAGAAGAATTTTTGGCAGCTACAAAGAGGCACTTCAGCTGCCACATTCATAAATTCACCCTTTAGTACCTTCCTCCCATCAAACCTCAATCACCCCAAAGGAAAGAAGGAAGAACAGGAAAGGAAGCAGCTGCTCAATAATAAATACAATCAACAAGGACCAATGTACATTTGCATAATAGTTTGGAGGAGTTTATTGCCTCAATCTGATTTACAAGGAACCAAGGTCCATGGTCAGCTAAATTGGCCACAGCTACCATCGACCAGTGTGAGATCCGTAATGGCAACAGAAATGAACACAAAGAATTCAGCAAATGCTCAAAGTGCTGGGACTGCAACAATTAAAAGGCTTTCTTCTAAGGAGCTTTTCCTCCATCAGAATTTTCTGACAAAATATGCTCATCCAGTTGAAACATCAAGATTCCTGATTCATTCCACAAGTCCACAATCCCTAACTGTAATCCCTAATCCCAAAAGCGCTAAAATCAAAAGGTTTTTCATAACTGATCTGAAGTGAAAATAAGACCTTTATCCCACTGAATTAGTATTCTACCAGTGTTGTAACAAATTATCACAAAATTAGTGACTTAAAACAACTCAAATTTATTGTCTCACGGTTCTGGAGGTCAGAGGTCTGACACAAGTCTGTCCGGACTAAAATCAAGGGGTCAGCAGAGGTCCGTTCCTTTCTGGAGGCTCTAGGGAAGAATCTGTTTCCTTGCACTTTCCAGTTTCTAGAGGCCTCCTGAAGTCCATGGCTCATGGTCCCTTCCTATATCAGCACAGCATCTCCCTCCCCTGCTTCAGTCAACACATCTTTCTCTGACCACAGCCAGAATTCTGCTTTTAAGAATCCATGTGATTAGACTGGGTTCATCCAGAAAATCCAGGATAATCTCCCCACCCCAAGATCCTTAATTTAATTACATCTGTCCACCCCCTTCAAAGGAAGAGTTATTCTTCTAATAGACCAAGCCCCAAAACATTGACTGGGCCATAATTATTAATGGTCACTATGCTTTGAATGACATAAAACCAAGGTTACTCCTCTTTCTTTCTCAGCTTCCTAGTTTTAAGTTGAAATTGGAACCTTTCTTGGGGTATAGTCATTCCTTATTCTCTTTGATTTGCTTCCTAAACTCTGACCAAATCAGAGGGTATGAAGCCTAAAAATATATATTCAAGGAGAAGTAGAAGGTGGTTCTGCTTTATCTTCAAGGTATAAGGTATGTGCTCCAAACAGCTTTTTCCAAAGAGCCATAGGCATGCATTAAGGAGAACTGGCACCATCTCAAGCTATTAATGAAGTTCTTCTGATTACCATTTGGCTACTATCCCTTGCATATATCTTCCCTGGGGACTCTGCAAAGGGATAGAGGTAATTGGCAAAACAGATTCAAGCATTCCTGGGATCCTAACCATACCATTATCAAAACCCCACCTCAATGCATAAAATACACAACTAGCAAGCACTAATAACAGGAAATTTCTGTAAAAGTTCATGAGATGCTCTTCCATTATGGCAGTTTAAAAAAAAAATTCCAGAGAGCTACTCTGCAGTATAATACAGACATTTATCCTATAGGGAACAGCTTGAACAGACATTAGTTGGCAGAAAAGGAAAAAAGCTATAGGTAATGGCACATTTTCTAATGTAACTTCCTGTGACATTATTGAGAGTTTATCTGCTGTAGGCAGAAAAGCCCTTGTGGTTACTGAGTCCATATATAGTAGTCCTTCAAAAGAGCATTAGTATTCATTAACAGTGTAGAACTCAGGATAACTCTCAATTACGGTAACATAACACAACCCGATCTTGTTTTGAGCATAGCGTGACCATAATAAATAGTGGTGACTAGCTATAAATAAGCAGCTAGACACGCAAAAAAAATTTAAATATATAAATTGAATACATTATCTTACTCATTTCTGCACCCCTATTATACTCATCACAGTGCAGAATGCAATTAATATATATCTGTAAACTTCATTTTATTTAAACACCATGTTTGCTTTAAGGTGTAAATGAATGTAATGCCAAATGTGCAAAGCACCATAAAACAAGCTCACAAGATGGGACAGATTTTCCAACAATTAAACAAAACCATGCTTATCAGAAGACATCTAAGAAAACAATCCCAGATGCCCTACATGTCTGTCATATATTCTTTTCAGAACTAGGAGTGGTTTCATCTCTACATATTTCTATGAAGAGCAGAAAAATTGGATCTGTGTTGTTTATCCTCTTTTCTACTGCACACTGTGCTCAAGCATAGAAAGAAGTAATGCCCTTATCAACTTTATCTTGAGGCTTGTGTTGCAACTCATTTGTGATGCCCTAAAAACTAATTTCTGAATGGCTTCACATCAGTTTTACTGAATCATCCCAGATGATACTTTTGCCAAAGACCAAAAAAGAAAAAAAAATCAATTTCAATTCCCAGAGAGCATGATGTTGGTGTAGGTACCTGAACACCACAACTATTTTATACCAAGATAACCTTGGGTCTGAAAAAATTACTGGGGACAAGAATTCTAATAGCTATCCTACCTAATACAGCTATCCTACCTAATACAGTACAAAAACAGTATGCTTCAAACCAAAATGGGATCAGCAGTTCAAGATGAAAACCCCCTAATATCCATGCCAATCTAAGGGGTCAAAACTTTCCTTGTTTTTTTTTTTTTTAAGATTTATTTTTATTTACCACCCCCCCTTGCTGCTTGTGCTCTCTGTGTCCATTTGCTGTACGTTTTTCTGTGTCTGCCTGTCTCCCTTTGTTGTGTCATGTTGCTGTGTCAGCTCACCATGCTGTGCAGGCTGGCTTGCCTTCACCAGGAGGCCCCAGGAATCGAACCTGGGGCCTCCCATATGGTAAACGGGAGCCCAACCAATTGAGCCACAGCCACTTCCCCTTAGTATTCTTGAAGATTCCAATTACCCACTTTTATATGTGTGTGTGTGGGTACACACGCACGTTTATTACTTACATATATATTAAAGATTCAGTTGCCTTTGAAAATTTTATGGGACAGTAATTTAGAAAAATTCATGAATATTTTTGTTCTCTTATTGACACCATTTAATCTGCAAGAATGTACCAAACCTTTGTATCTAAAATCTATTCCAGCCTTTGAATAATATTCAATTTTAGATATCTTTGGTGTTCTAAAATAACAATGAGAAAAAATGATTCATCCATACTATCAGAACCATGGTTAAGATGGTTCCATACGAAAGGCCAAAGTGCAAATTCATGAATAATGGCTACAATAAGCAACATGTTACCAGGGTCTCATGTGGACATTACAACATTTGGGGCACTTTAATTTTACATATTTCAGAAGGCAACAGAAGAAAAGCTCCTATGACAACCAAAGCCCAAACCAAAAAGGCCTTTGCACATGTGTGCAAAGCTCTTTTGGGTAACCTAAACTATTAATGCTATCTCAATGTTTACCCAAAAATCAGCTAAAACATGTCCCAGCTCTCAAAACCTCAAGATACACTCTTCTTCTCCCTCTCTTCACCCCCTTCATATTCTTTGAAATTCCAAAACACTTTATTGTTGACAGCTATATTGCTAAAAGAAAGGAACAGGATGGACTTCCATGAGCAATAGATGAAAGAAGAGACGTTGGGCCTTCTGCCCTCATTCACTTATGGATAATGTCCACAGAAGATTCAGACCCAGGAGTTAAAAGTATAAAAGAAGGGTAGAAAACCAGTATTTCACTGTGGTGATGCAGAGTTAAACTGTATTCTGTCAACCTGAACTCTATTAACTGGCACTTTAACATATCTATAAAATAATGACAAACACTATTTATAATGTCAATTCTGAGGGAAGCAGTATGTTTTTGTATTTATTATCTATTGCTGCATAATAATTACAATTACTCCAAAATTTAGCAGCTTAGAACAATAAACTGTGGTTGCAGTCAAGGTGTTATTTAGGACTTAACCAGGTCTAATGGACCCTCTCTCAGGATGACTCATTCATACAGCTAGGAGGTTAGTGATGGTTGTTAGTCATGCGTCACTTCCTTGACGCATGACTCTCTATGGATCGCTTGAGCGTCTTCAAACAAGGCTTCCCCCTGAATGAGTGATCCGAGAAAGCAAGGTAAAAGTGGCAATGTCTTTTATGACTTAGCCTCACTAGTCACACACTATCACTTCCACCACCTTCTACTGATCACACAGAACCCTGATATAATGTTGGAAGGGACTCCAAAAATAGCAGGAGGTAAGGATCATTGCAGGTCATTGGGGCAACAATACCGAAATAAGCTTCCAAATGAAAGAAAAATTAATGCTTGAAATAGTTTTGGAATTGCTTATTATAATCCAATTTCTTGAAAATTATTCTTAAATATCTTAAATGATTTCTTGAAAATTATTTCTTAGTAATCAGACTATGGGATAACATAAATCCTTTGAGGAAAGCATTTAATACCTGTCAAACCAAACTAATCTCATGTTTTTTAACCCTGATTTAGTGCATTTGCTCAGTTCCAACACACTTTTTAGGTATCATTTTGTGTATATTACTTTACTGACTTGCCGTTAAATGTTCAGTGTTATAATTTAATACCTATATAATTTTAGCATCAGTATTATTTATACTTTTATCAATGTTACACAAAAAAATAAATATTCCAGATTTTCAAAACCAGAGTTAGAATTTCCATGGCCCCCAAAATATCACAGAATCATAAAACTGGGAGAGATCTTAAGAGGTTGCCTAGTTTGTTGAAGCTGAGTAATGGATATATAGGAATCCATACCACTCCTTCTACTTTTGTGTTTGTTCAAAGCTCTCCATAATAAGAAAATATTCAAGAGTTATACTATTAAAACAGATTCATTATGTAGATGACTAAAAATGTAAAGAAAGTTACCTATGCAATGAAGCTCTTAACCTAGGCACTCAAAACAAAAAGAAAATAAGCATGAAACATAGTATCTTTAACAAAATAACACCTCCCCATCAATGAGACTTCACAAAAAATTATTCAGCAAACTTCTTTAGTAAAAGCTGGTAGTTTTAGGATTACTTTAGGGTTTTAGTAGGCAGTTGTAGCTTGTGAGTAAACAGCACTACAATGCTAAAATGTAGAAGTTTTAGGTTTGTCAGGATTTTCTTTATAAATGACATATTACTACTATAGCTAATTTTGATTTAGACATTAAATTTTTTAATGAAAAAAATCTATGCATAATCTTGATACTGCATATAAAAGGAGTCAAGATAAGCTTTTCTGGCAATTAGGAGAATGGAGCCAAAGGGCGGTGGGGAAGGGGTGGTATTCTTATTTCCCAGGCACCTAGTCATTTTTCAGCTTGAGACTACTGGGAAAAACTAAGGGAGAGAGGGGTGGAAGGAGTATACTCCTATGTACATGGCATTATGGTTCACATTTAGACTTGGAAGAAAAATAAATCTAAACAAGAAAAAAAAAAAAAAAAAAAACTGCCTTCCCTATGCATTTAACAGCAGCAGCATCAACAATACAAGTGGCCGATATTAACAAGTATTTGCTATATGCCAGGATCTAAGTACAATTTTAATATGTAATTTATTAAAGAAGTTGTGGGTTTACAGGAAAATCACGCAGAAAATAGAGTTCCCAAATAATCTCCCTACAATTAGCACTTTGCATTAGTGCGATACCTTTGTTACAACTGATGAAAGAATATTACAACTGTAGTATTAACTATAGTTCTGTTTATATTAGGGTTCACTGTTTGTGTTGTACTGTCCTGTTTTAATTTTATTCTAGTAACATATATACAACCTAAAAATTTCCCCTTAACCACAAATATGTAATTCAAATATATAATTCAATGCTGTTAATTACGTTCACAATGTTGTGCTACCATCACCACCATCCATTACCAAACTTTTCCATCACCCCAAACAAAAATTCTATACCAATTAAGCATTAACTCCTCATTCCCTATTCCCACCTTCATCTCTGGTAACAGGTATTCTAGTTTCTAACTATGAATTTGCTTATTCTAATTATTTCATATCTGTGAGCTCATTATTTTACTCAACATGTCTCCAAAGTTCACCCCTGTTGTCACATGAAGAATTTCATTCCTTTTTAATGCTGAATAATATTTCATTGTATGTATATACCACATCTTGTTTATCCACGTATCTGTTGATGGACACTAGATTGCTTCCATTATCTGGCAATTGTAAATAACGCCTCTATGAACATGAATTTGCAAGTGTCTTTTTAAGTCCCTGCCTTCAATTCTTTAGGGTATACACCTAGAAGGGGGATTGCCAGATCATATGGTAATTCTATTCTTAACTTTCTGAGGAACTGCCAAACTGTCTTCCACAGCAGCTGTACTATTTTACATCCTATAAACAATGAATGTCCCTATGTCTCCACATCCTCTCCAGCACTTGTCATTTTGTGTGTTTTTTTTAAATAGTAGTTATTCTAATGGGTTTGAAATGGTATTTCATTGTGGTTTTGATTTGCATTTCCCTAATGTCTAAAGACATTGAGCATCTTTTCATGTGTTTTTTGGCCATTTGTATATCTTCATTGAAGAAATGTCTGTTCAAGTCTTTTGCCCATTTTTTAACTGGGTTTTTGTTTGTTTTTTTTGTCTTTTTGTTGTCAAGTTGAAGGATTTCTTTATATATGCTAGATATTAATCTTTTATCAGATATGTGGTTTCTACATATTTTCTCCCATTGTATAGATTGTCATTTTACTTTCATGATAAAGTCCTTCAATGCACAGACATTTTTAATTTTGAAGAAGTCCAATTTATTTTTAATTTTGTTGCCTGTGCTTTGGGTGTAAAGTCTAAGAAACCATTGCCTAACAAGTTCCTGAAGATGCTTCCCTAAGTTTACTTCTAGGAGTTTGATAGTTCTGGCTCTTTGATCCATTTTGAGTTGATTTTTGTAGATGGTGTGGGATAGGGGTCCACCTTCATTATTTTCCATATGGAGATCCCCTAACAAGGGGAAACAGGAGTGCAACACCACCACAGAGGTAAAGAAACAGGTAAAGAAGAGTTTCTCTGGAATACAGGACATCCTGTAGAGCATCTCTTAGTACTATCATGCCCTGTCATTAAAGTCAATGGAGGGAAGCGGGTGTGGCTCAATGGATAGAGCTCCTGTTTACCATATGGGAGGCCCCGGGTTCGCTTCCCGGGGCCTCCTTGTGAGGGCAGGCCGGCCAGCCTGCACGGCGTGGTGGGCTGATGCAGAAAGACCTCACAGCAGGAAGCGGGTGTGGCTCAATCGATAGAGGCCCCGTTTACCACGCGGGAGGCCCCGGGTTCGCTTCCCGGGGCCTCCTTGACAGAGCAGGCCGGCCTGCGCAGCGCGGTGGGCTGATGCAGCAGGACCTCACAGCAAGGGGGAGATAAGCAGACACGGAAGAAACACA
>JAQZBX010065396.1:0-10332 GCA_029593785.1 Cabassous unicinctus | reverse complement strand
AAAGGCAGTTCTTATTTCATCCATTTTGACATTTGGGTTTTACCTGCCATAATTTTTCACCATTTTTTTTATACCTTTAATTACTTTTACTGATATAATCTTCATTTTAGACTCCCTTCCAAGCCTTTCTCTCCTGTCTCTTCTTTTGGGGCTGTAGCATTCCCTTTAGTATTTCCTGCAAAGCCAGTCTCTTGGTTACAAATTCTCTCAGTTTCTGTTTATCTATGAATATTCCAAACTTGACTTCATTTTTTTCTTAACAAATCAATTTTATTTAAACATATTAATAAAACATAAATCCATCCAAATCGTACAATAAATAGTATTCAAAGTAATCACATATTTGAGCATTCATCACATCATTCTTAGAACACTGTCACTATTCTAATAATAATAATGAACAACAAAAAAATAAACAAAAAGCCTAAACTCAGCACCTCTCAATCTCTCCTTGCTTCCCCTGCCATACATAGCTGCTATTCCTCTCTACTATATATGTATTTATATTTTGTAAAAACAAGTCTTACATATGCAATATCACCCATATTTCTGTTTTACATGAGGTTTTACTATCTTATAAAATCCCATGTTACAGTTTTTAGCTTTCCTTATAGTAGCATACATGACTTTAGACTTTCCCTTTCAACCACTGTCATGCACATACAATATTCCTACTATTTACACAAACCACGATATTCTTTAACCATTTCTATTTATTTACAAAAATTTACAAACAACTTTTTTACCAGTTCTGCACAGATTAAACCTTAGCTTTCGATTTTCTACCTTCTTATTTTCTGGTGACTTATATTTTAATTATTAACTTCATGACTTTAAACAAAATATTTAATTTATAATAGCACAATCATAAAGTATTTGTACTTTTGTGTCAGGCTTGCTTCACACAACATAATATACTCTAGGTTCATCCATCTTGTCATATGCTTCTTGACTTGATTTCTTCTTAGTGCTGCATAATATTCCATCATGTGTATACACCACAATTTGTTTTTCCATTCATCAGTTGATGGACACCTGGGTTGTTTCCATCTTTGGCAATAGTGATAATGCTGCTGTGAACATGGGTGTGCAGATGTCTGTTCATGTGTCTGCTCTCAGTTCTTTTGAGTGTATACCTAGTAATGCTATTGCGGAATCACATTTGCCATCATTTTTTGAAAGACAATATTGCTGGATATAAGATTCATGGCTGGCAGATTTCCTCTTTGAGTGTTGTAAATATATCATACCACTGACTTCTTGCTTCCATCATTTCTGATGAGAAATGGGCACTTAATCTTATTGTGCATCCTTTATGTATTATGCATTTCTTTTCTCTTGCTGCTACCAGAATTCTCTATTTCTCTTTGGAATTTGGCTTTCTGATTAATATGTGTCTTGGAACTTGTGTATTCAAATTTTTCCAGATGGGAGTATATTGTGCTTCTTGGACACAGATATCTATGTCCTTCAATAGGGATGGGCAATTTTCTACCACTATTTCTTCAAATATTTCTTATGACATTTTTCCCTTCTCTTCTTCTGGGACACCCATCTCTTGCCATTGTTTAGTTCCCTGAGACCCAGTTAAAGTTGTTGTTTTCTTTTTTTCTTCTGCTCTTTTGTATATCCACTTTCAGATACCAAGTCTTCAAGCTAATCAATCCTTCCTTCTTCCTCTTCAATTCTTCTCTTATATGCCTCCTGTGTATTTTTAACTTTATTCATCATGCCTTTCATTCCCATAAGATTTATTTTTCTATGTATGCTTTCAAATTCTTCTTTGTGCTTACCAGTGTCTTATTAATATCTTTAATCTCTTTAGTCATCTCATTGAATTTATTATGGATATTTGTTTGAACATCTATGATTCTTTGTTCTCAACTCCTTTTGTCATCTAGACAGGATTTGATCAGGGTATCCACAGCTAGATTTAATGATCTACCAATGAGAGAGACTGGATAGGACATATCAGAGACCTCACACCAAGATTATCCTTATAACACTGACCACATTATTTTCTCCTTCAGGGATGGCTGAATTTCCTTTCTTCATAGTGTGTAAACACTTTAGCTGTTTTTTTCACCATTCATTCAGAAAGTTATCAGCTAGATCAGGGCCCACCTCAAGTCAGACTGCTCAATGTAAATTCATTACTTTGATTGTTTAATTTCTAAACAATTAATCCTGCTACATGAAGAGGTAGGATAATGATGGTAAAAGTATCCATTACAAAGTTTGTAGTGAAAGAATATCAAAAAAGTTTTTTTGTCATCTGGCAATATGTGCAAGAGTGCTGAAAATGAATATGTGAGACATTGGAAAAATCCATTTAGAATAAAACTCTTGTGTGGAAATTGAAAGCTAATATGAGCCAGAATCTAGATGAATTTATTAAGGAGATTTGTTTGAACATCTAACATTATTTATCTCATAATCTAGATGATATTCAAGAAGGAAACAATTTCAGGAATCAACCTGAGTTTCCATTAGGGAAGAGCATCTATAGGAAAGATTGTAGGAATGTCAGTGGCTAGAGGTTGTCCAATATTTTCTATGGATCCTTGTATAATTTGAAATTAATTGATCACAGACAGTGGTTTTTTAGTAATCTGTTGTCCTCTTTTTTTGTTTCCTTGCAAAAGGGCATAATTATGATTAATATGTGCTCTATTCTGTTTACCAATTCATATATCACTCCACTTATAGCTACCTTCGCAAGAGAGAGTACAGTTGCTTTTGACCTCACTTTTTTGAACAAAGCTGTCTGCTTCTCATTGCTCTACATTAAAGTATAAATTTAGTTTTATAATTTTACCATAAAGCAGTATAATAAAATAAATATTTGCCATTGTTCTCTACATATATAAAGGCTAATATTAACATGCTAGTAATTGATAATTATTTCTATTAAAATCACATAATTTTTCAGTTTTTTTGAGTTAAACTATAACTGTTTCAGTATAGTTAATCTTTTCTAAGGTGTCCCTTGAGCACATCGTCATGTTAATATGTGTGTCATTGTGGCAACCTATGCTGTAGCAAACATAGGCTTTGTCATCTGATAAAAATGGAATTGCATCCTGACTTTACCACTTCCTAACATTATTTAACTCTCTTGAACTTTAAATTTTCTATTAGTGTCTTAAAGATATGACAAAAATCATTTATAAATTGATTAACTTTTATGAAAATAATAGGTCTGCAGTAATTTTTGAATTGGCAGCTGCTGAAGTCATTGTCATTACAAGGCAAGAATGAACACTGTTAAAAGTATTATTACTTCATGATTTAACCCTTATCTGTAATATTAAAGCAACAGACCTTAAATCATCAATTTCCCTAATTTATCAATATAAAATCAAAGTAACCTGGAATGGTGCCTAGAATACAAAAGGACCTCAAAACCTGGAAAATGGTATAGGCAAGCAGTGAATTACTCAATGTAGAATATTTATGAAGATGAATTCATTAATTCTGTTTACTTTGTTCATTTAATTTTTATTTGTTTAATTTTTTAAATGTTTGGTTAGATGTGAAATCATTTTTTGATTCCTGAAATTGTATCATATTCTCTTACTGAGAAATGTCATCATGAATGGAGAGAGGGAATAAAAGGTTAAAGATATTAGGGACTTATGATTTTTCATTAAATTTTGATTCTTTTACATCAGTATTATTCTTTAAAAATAATACAGCTTTCTTGATTGAGTCATTAAAGGTTTGTTTTACTTCCTTGTTTTGCAGGGTATAAGTGAAGGGGTTCAGCATAGGTGCAATACAAGTGGTTAACAATGTCACACCCTTATTAACAGCCACTGATTCCTTTGATGAAGGTTTGACATAGATGAAGATATAGATGTCATAGGTGATGGAGACCACAACCATGTGGGAAGATCAGGTAGAAAATGCCTTTTTCCTTTTGGGGCAGAAGGGAATTGTAGAATGGTCTTGACGATGTATATGTATAATAGAAGCACACAGAGAAGTGTCATGATAAAGGACAAGTAGCACAGATTATGACTGCCTCCTATATGAGCCATGTATCTGGGCATGAGATCTCTAGGAGGGGATATACATCACAGGCAAATTGGTCAATGACATTAGAGTCACAGAATTCTAGATTTCGGCCCATGCTGAGTGGTCGGAGTAGAATCAACAAGCCAGCTGTACAGTAACACAGGATAATTCTTCCACAGACCCTGTTGTTCATGATGGTCACATAATGTAGGGGTTTGCAGATGGCTGAGTAGTGGTCATAGGACATGGTGGACAGGAGAAAAAATTCTGTAACAGCAAAGAGGTTTGTAAAAAAATTTGGATGACACAATCATCATATGTGTTTGTCTTGTCACATTTTGATATATTGTAAAAGTATCTGGGAATACAACCAGAAGCAAGTAATATTTCTAAGAAAAGGAAGTTTTGTAGGAAAAAGTACATGACTGTTTTACAGTTTGAATCCAAGAAGGTAATGGAGATGATTGTCAAGGTTCCTAGTTAAACTCAATATGTAAGTGAGGAATAGAAATATGAAAATGAGAACCTTCAGTTGTGGGTTATCAGTCAGTCCCAGCAGGATAAATGTTGTTATTACTTAGTTACTCATCCTTTCTTCTAGTCAAACTGCATTTATAAACTGCATCTATAAATCCATTCTAGGCAAACTGCATTTGTTTTTCTGATATATTTGACATGAAGAAAGAAGTGTTAACATCACTTTGCAACAATTAATGGCTCAACAAACTCAACCAATAATCCCATATGCATGCAAGATTTATTTAACATGGTTATAAGCAGTATCATTGCACTAGAAGCATGGCTTATTCAGTTGTGTGTTTTGGAAATATTATGTAATATTTTTGAAAAGACCAGATTACTTTAAATGTATCAGACTTCAACATTTTAGGAATTCCTCTTTCTTACCACTTTTTATTCCCAAATTTTATTTTATTAATGTGCACATTGGATGGTAATTATCCATATAGTTATCTGGGCTGCTAACTGCACGTGAACCTTGAAACAAAATCTTAAACTTCTTCAACATTTTAATGTTTTTCTTTATAGTTTGGTTAGTACTGAAGGCAAATACATGACAAAGAATTTGTTCTTCACTATATAATTCTTCATACTTTTTTTTTGGTTATGAATTTTAGCATTATAGGACTTTTAAAAATTTATTTTTCTCTTTTAGCAAGTTTTTATTCACTTTTTCCCACCTCTCCCTCATGTAATTTTTTCTAAAGGTAAATCATTACCTTGAATATAATAATCAGTATATGCCATATGCACAGTGTTATGTGACACAATCACCATGGTTTTATGCTCTCCAACACTTAAAACACACCCCAATATGTTGGCATCCATGTCAACAATCCCAAAATATTAGCTTAATTCTACTAATCTCTTTCCCTAAACTCTGCTTGACTTCTCTGTGATTTTGTTATGCCATATCTGTTATGGAAATAATGGTACTATACTTCATATACTATTGCTGAAAAAATTAACTAGTTACTATAGATATAACTTATAAAAGTGCTTATTTGGTAATGACTAACAATTTTAAATTATCTCTTTCATTGTCCTGCTATGTAATGATTTTCCTTTTGTCACCATTCATTGTTCACTTACTTATAATAATCTTTTTTGCTATCACAATTATAATACAACAGGTTTACCAAAGTTTATCATTTTTTTGCCCCAAAATATCTGAAGACTTATTGTGGACTGTATACTTTTGACCAAACACTATACATAACAACATCTGAAAAGTTATCATAACACCTCACACAGCTTTCCTCTTGCTTTTTTTATTCTAATTACTGAATGTTTCTTTTCTGCTGAGATCTATGTGTTTATTTCTCTTAATTATTCCCTGTTAATTCTTTTTTTTTAACTCAATAAATATCCTCTCAATGATATGCTTCATGTATAAAAATTATTGCTCCTTAGAATCTGAGGAATATAGAAAAATATACCACATACATAGTAATTCTACACATACATTCTTTTCCCCCATGAATTTTTAAAAATCTAACTGGTATGTTTGTCCAGTTATTGAAATAATCCCTTTAAATTGGCTGCCTACCTGGACTATTCTTTCCACTGATACTCTTTGTTTTCTTACTTACCTGTGGTCCCCAAACATAAGTTCTACCCACTGCTAATATTCAGTGCCTAAATATTAGATTTAAACATCTATTGTTCCTTGGAACCTGATGAACCTCTGATATATGGGGTGGATGCCTTTTGTAAGAAGCAATCTCCTTTCTAAGCATTACTCTGAGAAAGTACAGTTATTTGAATTAGGATTGTGAATTTTACAGGAATAGTACCCATAGTTGACACAATTTCAGGCATGTAAACAATGCCAAAGAAAATTTTACTGAAAAAAAGCCCAGTAAGATTTCCCATATAAAACTATATTAATCTTATTTGGTATGTATTCAAAAACTACTGTGATATTGAATAGACTCATTTAAATTGCTTTGAGTCTACTATTGTGACTTTTTGTTCTTTGAATGGAGTTTTGTAGTGATGTATGTCTTATTATGAGAAGCATTATTTTCATTACATACACTATTTCTATTTTGGACAAAAGTGGTCTTAGCAGCTTGTGTTTGCAAATCTGCCAAGAAGAGTAATAATTGTATATTCATTTATGCTCATTTTGCCTCCTTGTTGTATCTCTGGGTAAGATATTAAAACCAGAATTCAGGGACTTTGCAGTTCGGAATTTTTATCAAATTATTTTATCTTCTCAAAGAACACATACTAAATACTACACCAAGTGAGCAAGCATTTTAAAATTGAATATGTGCTTCCCAAAAGAAGCAATTTTCCTGGAGTGGAGCCTCCTATCACATTATTATGTGAAAGTTTTATTATTGTCCTTGTCTTTCAGGGCAGCTGTGGGAAATACCCCACAATGGGTTAGTTTAAATACTGTGAATTTATTCTCACAGATTTGGGCAATAGAATCTGAAATCAAGTTTCGATAGGCCACACTTTCTTCTGTAGTCTGTAGCATCTGCTGCTGTCTTGCCACAATCCTTGGGGTTCCTTGCTATGCATCTCTGCCACTGTCACATGGGGACTACTTCATTTTTAGGATTCTTCTGATTTACTCTGTTGGAATTTCTGCTGCCTTATAGGGATTCCAGTGACAAGGAGTAGGGTCCACCCTCATTCATTTGGTCTCATCTAATTATAACCATTGAAAATCCTATTTACAAATGGGTCCACATCTAAACTAATAATATCACTTTCAAAAGTTCCTATTTACAAGTGGGTTCACAAAAACAGCAATATGGAAAAAGACTTGAACACATCTTAATGGAATAAATGATTTCTTCTACACCACATGCCTTTAAAATATTCCTTCCATGCTTAGGTTGGAGGGGGTCAGTTCTAATTATGTGTCCAAATATCAGCATTTAATCAAAGGAATTCAGTCACTATTATGGAAAATGGGCATGAACTTGCTCATGGTTTGCCTGAGATCCTGTAAGGTAGGTTCACACTTGATGTTTACATCATACCATCTGGGGATGCAAAAAGGACCATTTCTGAAGCCCAGCTACCTCACTGGATTTTTTTTTTTTAAATATAGAATGATTGTTTTTCTGTGATAAAATTTTGTGGCACTACTGGCTTTGAATAGTATTCAATTCTAAAAAGTCATGTTTTCTTCCAGACATTAACAATGTACTTCCATGATGCTCTGATATAACAAAGCATAGATGAGTAATAAGTTATTATTGACTGATTACTCTTTATATTAGAATTCAATTTTATTTAAATTTTTTATTTCTAATGAGTTGATGTGACATGGGCTAAAGTATCCATATATATTTGTTTGTTTGTTTTTTATTTCTAAGATCACATTGTTTTTTTTTTTTGGTTGGAAATTTTTTTTCTTTATTTTTAGTGAAGCTTTAGAGTACATAAATGTAACACAGAAAATAATGGGGATTACCATATACCCAACCACTACCTTCCTCCACTTTCCACATTAAAAACATCTTTTATTAGTGTGGTACATTTGTTACAATTAATGAACACGTATTGAAGCATTGGTACTAATCATGGTCTTTAGTTTACATTATGGTTTACATGTTGCACTGCACAATATTATAGGTTTCAACAAATTGTATAATGGCTTGTATCCATCATTGCAATATTATGCCAAACAATTCCAATGCCCTAAAATGTGCCATGTTTCATCATTTCTTCCCTCTCCCTCTCCTGAGTCACTCTGGTAACCACTGTCTTTATATCAATGTTACAAGGTCTTCCATTACTAGAACAATAATAAGTTTACTTTATTTCATATTTGCATCCCACCTTATGTAAGTGCATTCCTCAATCTGGAGGATTAGGGGATGGTGATGCCCACTCTACATCCAGTTGAGAGTGGGCTTAGATCCCATGGGGCAGATGATAGAACTGTCTTGTTTATAATGGTAGGTACTCTCTCTTTTTTGAGATGAGTGTTGTCCATGATCAACCTTTTGTTAGCTGTCCTGGGAGAATCTGATGAACTGGATATTAGTTGTCAGCTGAAAATCTTCTGAGGTTCTGGGCTCAACTTCCATATCAAGAGCTAGAAGATTTTTAAGCCTCTGGGATATAAATTTAATGGGTATAGTGCTAATTATAGCTTAAAAAAAATTGGCAGAAGAATCATATGTGGGGAAATTATAAATCATTCCAACTCTGATACATTTGGAAGATAAGTTATCATATATTCTAACGTAAGACTCACCAACAGGGTGCTGGTTTTCTGGAGTTGTCTGCCCTGCCTATATTGATTGGTCTCTCTAGAGCCCTCAGGAACACCCTTGCTTAAGGCACAGTTTTTGTGGCAATCAGAGAGATCTTCCTGAGATGTGCATAAATCTCTTAGCCATAAAAAATCATTTGTATTTAATATTTCCCCCTTTTGGTCTAGGTCCTTCAACAAATGCATTGCTAATTGGCACTTGGTAATAATCCCCCTACCCTGGGAGTCATGTTCCATGCCAGAGAGAAGGTAGTGAGTTTTTATGCCTAGTTTGGCTTAGAGAGAAGCCATATTTGAGCAACAAGGAAGCTATCAGGAGGTAACTTAGGCAATCTATATTACAAAGCTAAGTTTCAATTTCATAAGAACATGGTATAAGTACAAACATTCACTATTCCATCAGTTATTGTGTGGGTGTCCACTCAGCAAGAAAATAAACCATGACTACATGAACATATTCATATTCCATAGAGACATGCCCCAGGTGCACATCTCCCCACACATCCTCCGCTGGTACCAGTGAGGTACCAGTGATCATCTAATGCCGCAAATGCAAGCCTTCTGCAATCCAAATCCTCCCCAACAACAAATAAAAATAAAAATAAAAATAAAATAATAAAATAAAACAAAATAAAATAATAAAATAAAAATATTCAAGTGGTTCAACATAAGAAAATTAATTAATGTAACATACCAAATTATCAGATCAAAAGAAAAAAATCTTATGATCATCTCTAATGATGCAGAAAAACATTTGACAAGATACATACTATGAAAAATAGTATTAGGAGGAAACTTCCTCAACATGATAAAGGGTGTATATTAAAAACCCACATCTAACATCATACTCAATGGTGAAAGGTTAAAGGATTTCCCTCTAAGATCTGGAGTAAGACAAGGATACCCACTGTCACTGGCCTTATTTAACATTTATTAGAAGTACAGCTCAGGCACTTAGGCAAGAAGTAGAAATAAAATTCATACAAATTGAAAGCATGAAGTAAAATTTTCACTATTTGCAGATGACAAGATCCTGTATGTAGAAAGCCCCCAAAAATGTACAATAAAGCTCCTAGAGCTGATAAATCCGTTCAGTAAAGTGGCAAGATAAAGATCAACCTGGAAAAATCAGCAGCATTTCTGTACACTAATAATGAGCAATCTGAGGAGGAAATCAAGAAAACACTCAATTTTCAATAGCATCTAAAAGAACCAAATATCTAGGAAAAATATTTGCCATTTGAAAAATGGGCAAGCCGTTTGAATAGACACTTTTCCAAAGAGAAGATACAGAGATGTAAAGGATTTGTACACAGAAAATCAAAGAAGAACATGTTAAAGGAAATCAAAGAAGAATTAAATAAATGGAAGAATATTCTATATTCATGGATCGGAATACTAAACGTCATTAAATGTCTACCCTACCCAAAGTGATTTACAGATTTAATGCAATCCTAATAAAAATTAAAACAATACTTTTTACTGATTTGGAAAAGCCAACTAGGAAAATTATGTAGAAGGGCAAGGAGCTCTAAATAGCTGAAAAG
>JAQZBX010065395.1:0-16546 GCA_029593785.1 Cabassous unicinctus | reverse complement strand
CCCCTGGAAGCCGGGAAAGGCAATGAAGTGGATTCCCCCCTAGAGTCTCCAGAGAGAGTCCTGCTCTGCTGATAGCTTGATTTTGACACCAGAAGACCCATTTCAGATAAGAGAATATATTTGTGTTCTTTGAAGCCACCAAGCTTGTGTTAATTTGTTCCACAACAATAGGACACGAATACAGTTGAGAAGAGGGAGAAGTTGAGCTGTGATGCAGTCTCAATGGAGGCCTCAGCCAACCTACTGAGAGGCCTGATACTGGAATGACCTCTCAGAATTGTTCCACATTGTAGCAGTCAGTCATGAGATGTGGGTTCCCTTAAAAGGGAACTTTGACCTTGGGAAAGGTGTTTTTTTCTTCAGCCTCAGGCAATTCCGAGAAGGAGAGCTGAGAGCTGTCCCCGCAGTTGGGGTATGTGTGACATATCAAGCATCCACTACACTAGATCTCAGCTGCTATGGTGTCATCAGGTGATGCGGTCTGGTGATAAAAGCCACTGCCCTTGCAGGTCGTCCAACCTGGGTCAGATCCTGGCACTGCTTCTCACTGTCTGAGGCAGGTCACTTCCCTTCTATAATGCGGGGGAAATCCCAGCCCCTGCCTCGCAGGTTCTTGACAGAACTCCCTGCGATAAGGGCTTAGGAATGTTTGCAGCCTGACATCAGCCCTCCCCAGACAGCCACTTTGGGTTTGGCTTTAGAGTCAGAATACCAGTTGAGTCAGTGGGTGACTGTGGGGCTAGTTCAGGTCACTGCTGTCCTCAGCCTCCTGTTTTTCAAGGCTGCAGTATGTGCCAGGCTCACCACGGTGCATTCGCCTCGTTTGTTTTCTGCACAGCCCATAGGCAGTTGTACTGTTTTTATTCACACCCCCTCTTTATATATGAAGAAACCAAAGCTTAGTGAGGTCAAGGCACTGTCCCAAGGTCACACAGCTGGAAGGTGGTGCAGCTGGGATTTGAACCCTGGCCATCCAAGATTAGAACTAACCCTGTTTATTTTATTTTTAAACTTTTTACAGCTTTATTGAGATGTAATTCACATCCCACACAATTTGTCCTTTTAAAGTGTATAATTCAATGGTTTTTAGTATATTCCAAGTTGGGCAACCATTATCACAATCAGTTTTCTTCTTTTTTTTTGCTCTCAACACTTTATTTTTTTTGAATGACACAATCAGTTTTAGAACATTTTCGTCACCCCCAAAAGAGACCTTGCACTACTGACAGTGACCACTCCCACCTCCCAGGCCGAGGCAACCAATAGTCTGCCTTCTGGCTCTGTGGATTTGCCTCTTCTGGGAACGTCATGTCAACGGACATACAATATTTATCCTCATGTGATGGCTGCTGGCCATCCTTGGCGTTCCTTGGTTTGTAGACGCATCACTGCGATCTCTGCCTCCATCTTCACCTGGCCTTCTCCCTGTGGGTCTCTGCGTCTGTTGTTCTCTTTGTTGGGTTAAGGCCCACCTGGACCAGTATGACCTCATCTTAACTAATTACGTCTGCAAAATCCCACTTTCCAAAGGAGGTCACACTTGGAGGTTCCGGGTGGACGTGAATCCTAGGGGGATGCTATTCAACCCAGTAGAATCACCATCTCACATTAGGCCCCATTTTACAGACGGGCCCCCTGAAGTTCAGGGCGGCGTGTGGAGGTGCAGAGAACGCATGCTAGGTTGGTGAGGTCAGAAGTCTGGGCCCTCCCCACCTCAAGAGCTGCCCAGATTTCCCGGCAGGCATTCCCAAAGAGGAAGGCATTCCCATTCCATGCTGGCACGCTCCCCCCGCCTCCATCTTGCCTGGTGGGCTCTGAGTGCTTTGTTATGGCCTCATCTATCCGGGGCCAGTTAGGGCTGAGAGCACTTAGCTGCAAGTGTGGTTTCTGCGTAATGGTGGTGATGAAGGAGCTGGAAGCCGTCTCCCAGCCCCAAAAGTCAGATTCAACTGTTCGCCATCAGGGTAGGGTCACGCTGGAGACGGGGGCTTCAGCTGCAGGACCAGAAGTTTCCAGGCTAAGGACTGGGTTGGGAAGCTCTGCTTGGCATTCCATGGGGCCAATGGCACGTCTGCCACTGTGAAGATAGGAGTTAGGAGTGGCTGTCCCCGAACCTGTCCTGGGACCTGGGCTCCTGATTCTGGACATCTAATAAGCCTTTGGTGAATAAGTGAGCTTCTCGTATAATTGGACTCCTGTTAGAGCAAATGGACAGAGCTGACATTCTTCAGTGCAGGTTGAGGAATGGTACATGCGTCACCCCAAGAAGATCCTTTGCCTGACAGGCATTGGCTCCCTGCTCTAGTCTTAGCCTCCTTGGAGAACTTTTCCAGGCTCCTTTCACTGTGCCATGTGCCTCTGTTACCAGCTCCGGAGTACCCAGGACTGCCCTAGGTAGCACTTTTCATAGTTGTAATTGAGTGTCATCATTTATGGGATGGACTCCAAGTCTCTGGAGGCAGGGCCTGGCCTGGCTTGTTTATAATCTTCTAGCTCCATGCCTGGCACACAGTAGGCCCTTCGTGAATATTTATAGAACAAGTGAATAAAAGGCCAGGCACGTGAGCCCTTCGGACTTTGCCCTATTCTTTAAACTTGGCATTCGTAGCTTATGATTAAAATCATCCCAGCTTGAAGAACCTTCTCCACTCTGTCTTGAGCTTGGTGTAGACCAGGTGTCAGCAAACTTTTTCTGTAAAGGGCCAGATAGTAAATATTTTAGGCTGTGCAGGTCGTACAGTCTCTGTTGCAACTAACTCTGCAGTTGTGCAAAAGCATCCATAGGCAAAATGTAAATGAATGGGCTCTGCCATGTACCAATAAAACTTTATTTACAAAAACAGGTAGGTGATGGGACAAATTTGGCCTGAGGGCCAGAGTTTGCAGACCTCTGATGTAGAGGATTGTAGACAAAAAATTGGAAGGCCTGGCTTTGGAAGCCTGGGCCCAGAAGAGGAAGGTGATCCAGATCGTGCTGGGTGTGTGTTTGCATGTGTCTGCATGTGTGGTGCAAGTGTGTGGCGTGTGTGTTCTCAATGCAGCAGATCCTGTCCAATGGCTTCCATTGTAGAGGCCAGAACAAGCGCGATGGACCTAAGCTAGACAGGCTCTGGTTGGAGAGGAATAATTTCTTGACTCTAAGGGAGTAATGGTCTGGAGAGTGGGGGAGTCTCCGTCAAGGCCTGTAAGGACGCAAGGAAGAGAAATCTCTCCATCTCCAGCAAATTCAGTTATGCAAACAAAGTGAAATTTGTCAGAATGATACGGGAGCCTCAGGGAACCTTCGGGCTGGAGCTGCAGCTGGGTCTCAGCAGGGCCTGGAACCCAAATGGAAACAGAGCAGGGACCCCGGGTGGCCCAGCTCCTCCCTCTGTGCCCCTGTGCTTCACGCCTTCCCCACTGCAGGTAGGCCTTCTCCACTCTTCTGTGCACGCGGCAGAGGGTGGGCACCCAAGTTCACACGTCCTTATCAGCTCCGTGTCTGCACTGGAATCAGATGCACTGGGTCCTGATTCCACAACCCCAGGAGAGACAACCTGAGGGCACAGCATAGGCCAGGAGCCCAGCCCTCCCAAGCACCTGTTACTGAGGGGGTGGGTCCTCCCCATGCGAACAGGATACAGGGAGGTGGGAGTCTTCAGATTGGGCGAACACAGTCATCCCGAAAGTAGTCAGCTCAGAGGAGGCGCTAGTGTTTTCTTCTTGGTGATTTTCAGGAATAGAAGTAGCATGGGTGGTGGGACTAGCTGCCTTACTCCGAAATACCATTAGCTAACATTGGTTGTGCCCTTATAGGATTTTATGGGTATTAACTCAAGGGATTTTTACAATGGCTGCATGAGCTAAAGACCATCCTTGCTCCCATTCCACAGATGAGGCAGTCAAAGTCTAGAAGGCTATATTTAAGTTAGTAAAGAGCGGAGCTGGGAGTTGGCCCCGGGTAGTCTGCTTCCAGAGCCCCTGCCTTCGGCCACCCTTGCCTCTTGGCTTTCCAGGGAGGGGTGTGAGTCAGTGGTCTACAGGGATTCCTTCCTTCCCCCAGCATTCTGGGTTCCAAGGGAGGCAGTTTTGCTCAGACGTTGAAGAGACTGCAGAAGTAAGCTCTCAGATCAGAGGCTGTTGGATTCTTTCAGCTTTCCCCCTTGCCTGCTGGAAATGTGCCCTTCCACCTGCCCACTTGGCTGGAGGCGGCAGGGGGTGTGATACGGCCCTGGTGGCTGCAGCTATTTGGAAAGTGACGCTTCGGTAACTGAAAACACTTGATGAGAAAGCTCATTCAGGGGCACCTGCAGCTCCGAGCTGTGAATATGGATTTCCTCCATCCTTGACTATGAAGCGTCCTCCTAGAATTCAGATAATCCTGAAGATGATAGGTTTTCTATTTGAACCCCATGGGAAACAGTGTACAGATCAAATCATGTCCCCCAAACGAGGCTGAGCACCTACCCAGAAATTGCCCGAAAGCCTTCTCTCTCTGTTTAATGCTCCCCACTTGCAGGGATGTGCTATTTTGCCCTTTTTCTCCAGTTTCTTTGCAAAGTAAGGAGACTGATTTCTCCCTGTTTTACGGGCGCTGTGTGGAGTAGGGGTAATTTTGGTGCTTACAGTCTTTAGCCCCACGCAGCTGGAGTTCACAGTGTCCTGACAGGGAAGACTACACCACAGCAGGTCTGGAAGAGACTGATGCTTACGGGTCTGTTGGCGTGCATTTCTTTTGGCCTCTAATCCCGCTGCCTGGGAAGATTGCTGGGTAGCTGTGTGTGCTTGATAAATCCAGCCTAGCCGAGGACTTGTGAGTGGTTTTTTCAGGGGGAGGTGAAATTGGCCTTTTAAGAACCTCAAGGGGCAATTTCTTTGCTGTTTTTATGGGGGCCAGGTGATCAGTGTCATGAAAGTTAGGCACATTGAATCAAGACATGGCCTTTAAGCTGTCAAAGTTGATTGCTTCTCTCACTTTATTTCTTGGTTGTTTTCTGGATAATGGCACCATCGAACATTTTTTATCTCAAAATTGCAGTTGGGGTTATACGAGCCCATGTAGTGTGGGGTGCAGCACTGGTCAGACCAGCCTTGTTGCCACCTGCCAGACAGGGAAATGGAATTGCCCTGCTGCCCCAGCCCTGGCTCACCTGCTGTTGCCAGTGTCAATTGCAGTGTCCCACCACATGGGTGCAGCTACAGGTTTGGGTGCATCCCTGTGTGTCCTGGAGGACAGTCCGCTTGCTCTTTGCAGGCACGGCTCCTACCAACCATCCCCTTCAGGTGCCAGCTTCACCCCTTCAGAGAAGTTTCTGGGCCTCGCCTGCCTTAATTAGACCCCCTGCCATCCTCACTCACAGGCCTTGCTTGTTTCCTTTCGAGCACCAAGTCCCACCTGGCGTTATTTGCTTTTATTTGTTTCCTTTGGTGTGTGCATGTCGGGGAGCCCATCTGCCCTGCTGCATTTAAGAAACCAAGACCCGTGTCTGCCTTATCCCTGGTTCCCAGTCCAGTACCTGACACGGAGCAGCAGCTCTGTAACTGCTCGATGGAGGAATGAGTGGCTGAATGAATGGAAGACATTGGGAGGCAGTGTAGCCTAGTAAACAGAATCATGGTCTTTGGACTCAGCTCAAGTTCAAATCCCAACTGCACCACCTCCTGGTCAGTTGACCTGTTTAAGCCTCAGTTCCTTCGTCAGTAACATGGCGATGCCAGTAGGACTCCCAGCGAAAGGTTGCGTTAACGATTAAGTGCGACTGTGGCTACAGAGCCTCCGCGCAGGGCCTGGCACATAGCAAGCCTCTACAGGTGACAGCCTTTATCGTCATTTTCATAGCAACCGGTGTGGAAGGAAGAGCCTGTTGGCAGAGTCCCTGCCACTGCCAGCTCCATTTCATTTGAAAAGGGTCATCTCATTCTTCCCAGTTAACAGCCAGCTGGTGAGACCATGAGCAGGGGCCCAGATGGGCAGACAGGAAGAAGTCGGAGGAGCATGCCGCCATCCCCAAAAGACTGCGTCTCACTGTCCAGAGAGGGGACATGCCCTGTGCAGGTGACGAGAAGGAAAGCGACAGAGAAAGCGGGGATCTGGGAGCAGTATTCTTTCTTTCTCCCCATCCTTCCTCCCTTCCTCCCTCCCTTCCATCTTTGTCTTTCTTTTTCTTTCTCTTGCATTTAAAAATTTGTCTCCCCTTTAGCTCATGACAGCGAAACTGCCTCGGTGGTGTTCATTAAGGAATCCCAGCACCAACTCCAGGACCAGCACAAAGCAAGTGAGGGGCCGAAGGAGCCGTGTTTAGGGGACGCGCTCCTTCTAGGTCCTGGAGGTGCCAGAGGGTGAGCGCCCCCTTAATGTCTGTGCCCCAGGAGCCTCACTCACCTCACCCATGTCCAAGGCCTTGCCTAGCACATTGTTGGCACTCCATAAATCCTTGTTGAACGAAAGAATGAATGCCTGTTCTAAGCCGAGGACGCGACACCTGCCTGAGAGCGGGCAAATGGCAGATCCTGGCTTTGGGATTTGAACTTGGGCCTGACTCCAGAGCCAACTCCCTCCTTCTCCCCTGGCTCCCGTTTGCCCTTGACCTTCTCCTCTCCCTCTCATTTCTGGATGGGCCTCTCCTAAGGGCTTGATGAGGCTGAGTTCTGAGAAAATGAGAAGAAAACAAGTCCACTGCTGGAAAACTGCCCTTCCTCACTCTTTTTTCCCCTGGGTTCCCTGGGGAGCTGGCTGGCTTCTCCTTCAGTCAATTGTCCAGCTGTGAATAGAGGAAAAATGGCCCCGAAAGTGTAATAATGTAACTCTGGAAGATCTCATTCTGTGCTAAGTATCCCATTAGCCAGAGAGGAGCTTTTAAAAAAGGCCGGGGTGTGCCGGCCGCCAGCACCAGTAGTTTCATGAATTGCTGCTTTTTACAAGTGATTGGAGCCTTTGGCTTGGCTGGGAATTTTCCAGTTGGGTGGTGGTGGGAGGAGGGGCACAGATTTAAAAAAAAAAAAAGGTGCTGCATGGGGGAAATCAGTTCTGCCCACGCTCGGGAGTCTAGAAGGCAAGAAGCTCTAGTTTGACACTGGGCTCTGGAAGCTGTTTCTGAAAACTTTGATGTGGTTTATAGGAGCACGGTCAGGCTCAGTTGACTGCTCATCCCCGGAAGCTTTTTTTTCTTTCTTTTCTTTCCTTTTTAGTTTGATGGATCTGTTCGATAGCTGGTGATAGACTCTATTTTTTGAGGTTCTCTAAGTGGCACTTCTCTTCACTCCAACATTCATCCCAATATTTGAGTGTCTATTCTATATCAGGCACTGTGCCTAGCTCTGGGGCTGGGGTGCAGGCGATGGGTGTGGCCCCTACCCTCGTGGAACAGTTCTTATGGGGGGGGTGTGGTTGAGTCCCATGCATTTGCAGTGGTAGCTTTGACAGGTGACACCAAGAAACATGCTTGGTGCTGGGAGGGTCTGTAAGGGGAGGCTCTCTACTGGGGAATCGCATCTGGCCAGTGCCACCAGGGAAAGTACTGACTGAACCTCTACATGAAGGTCTAGAACTTAACGGGGCAGGCAGAGTGTTCCAGACAGCGAGAACAGCATGCGCAAAGGCCCTGGAACAGGTGGAAGCGTACTGGATTTGAGTGACTGAAGAAGGTCAGTGCGGCCGAGGACGGCGAGCATGAGAGCCCTCAGGGGAGATGGTCAAGAATCTGATCTTTGTTTTATGGGTCTTGGGAAGCCATGGGAAGATTTTAAGCAAAGGCGTGCTGAGACCAGATTTGTGCCTCTAAAAAAGTCTCTCTGCTGTAGCGCAGAGAGAGTTAGTGAGCAGTCAGGTCCAGTAAAGAGATTTCTGCAAGAGATGCCGGCGGCTCATCCTGGGCTGGTAGAGGGGGTGATGTTGAGAAGTGGATGGAATCAAAAAGTATTTAGGAAATAAAATGGAAGTTCCTTTTTATCGTCTGCAGTCATTTATTAAGTGTTGCCCTGCACGATGACACCGATGTTGGAAATTGTGCAAAGACATCTAAAGGACGTCTCGACTCTTCAAACGAGCCGTTCTCCCTTATCTGAGAGATGTCCAGCCTTTGCTCCAGCACTGATGAGTCCCCTCATTATGTGGCTTTCTTGTGAATAAATGTTTCCTTTAGTGCAGTTAATAGCTTCCTCAGCTAGTTAAGTACACACGGTGGCAGGAAGGCAATTAAAGGACAGGCAGGCAGTATATATCTCCATAGCATCAGTGCGGCATCATTATTTCTCAGTGACTTAAAAAAAAAAACAAACAAAAAAAACAACCAGGCCAGGCCTACGCAGGGAAATAAATAAGAAAGGCAGTTTGATGCTCTCTCTCGGTTGCATTTAAATTGCATTTTGTCAAGGACTTTACTCGATGATGCTGCAGTCCGCTCACAGCTGGGTGGGCAAAGTGGTCGGTGGACAATGTCCCTGGAATGCTTTGAAGGTGAGGCTGAGTGGAGGGAGCCGGGCAGAAGGGGTGAGCCCCTGGGCTCTGGAATCTGATGTCCTGCGTTCAAATCCTGCCTTCACTGCCCTGCAGCTGGGATGAGTCACCCGGCCCCTCTGCGACTCGGGTTCCTCATCTGCAAAATGGGGGTAATCATAGTTCCTACTTTATGGGGCTGCTGGGAGAATTAAATGATGCACTGATAGTACTCTAAAACGGCAGCTCTAGTTATCGCTGACATTCCGCATCAACGCTGTAACATGGACACATTCACAGGTATTTGTTGAAGGCCCAGCAGATGGTCCAGGTAACTGGGCTTAAAACAGTGAACAGAAAAGCCAAAGACCCTACCCTCATGGAGCTTCTAGCCTAGGGGTGGGAGATAGACAGTAGGCACACAAACCACTAAATATACAGTGAGTCAGGTGCAGTGCCAGAAAGAGAAGTAAAGCAAGGTAAGGGGATAGAGAATGCTGGGGAGAGAGCTGCTAGTTTAGATGAGCAGGTCGGGATGGCCTCTCTGACAAGCAGAGCATTGGAGCAAGCCATGCAGAATCTGCAGGAAGAGATTTTCCGGCCCAGGGAACAGTATGTGCAAAGGCCCTGAGGTAGCGAGCAAGTCTCTGATGCTGCCTGCACACGTGGAATTGTGTACCAGTCGAGAGTCACTGGAGATAATCAACTAAGTAATATGCTATCAGGGGGTGCTAGGAGCCCTGGAGCAAAAGAAGGTGGGTGAGGGACCAGAGTGTGATGTGGGCAACTGCTGGAGGCCTTTTAGGGTGGGTGGTCAGGGAAGATCTCTCTGGGGATCTTGCCATGGAGGCTGTGTACATTTGAGACAGCTCATATTTGGGAGCTACTCAGCAGCAACCTTTCTGCTCTTGTGCACCGAGGGTGATTGTGACCTCGGCGGGTGCGGGAAGGGTGAGGGTGGTGGTGATTTGGTTTTCACGGGAATGCTCTGAGCTGTGGGCTGACGCCCCAAAGGCCCCACTGGGCTGCACTCTGCAATGTGGGCCTGGTGATCTGAGTCCAGGTGTGTATGTCCACCCCCAGCAGAGCTGTGGACAGAGCTGGGAGCCGGTGACAGATTGAACCATCAAAACAAAACGAAAAAAACAAAAAACCAAACAAGAAGCCATTAACAGTGGTTACGTCTCAGGAGTAGGACTGAGAGTTGGAGGAAGGGACAGAGCAGGGCCGGGGGAGGCTGGGGGGGGGACTGAATCATGTCCCCCCTAAAGGCGTGTTCAAGTCTCACCCGTGTTCCTGTGGGTGTGGCCCCATTTGTAAATAGGACCTTTAAAGCTGTTGTTATTCGTTAAAGCGTGGACTCATTGTGAATAGGGTCTTCCACGATCTTATTGAGACGAGGCCACGTTGAAACTGGGTGGGCTTTAGTCCATGGGGCTGGAGGCTGAGGGCCTGGGGCAGCTGGAGCAGCCCCTCATCTTCCGCAGGCCGCCGCCCAAATTGTGTCACTTTCCACGTGTGCCATGATGTAAAAAAGGTTGGGGCGCCCGGCTTGACCCTGAAACCTTAGGAAATGCTCCCAGCAAGCCAGGGAGGCAGGCACTACTGTTAGAGCCGTTTACAGGTGAGGAGACCGAGGCTCTGCCAGGTCCTTCACTTCTTTTCGCAGGTGTCTCCTTGAGGTCATTGCCACCTGGGAAAGGGAGCCCATGAGTGTCCTTGGATGTCTTGGAATCGCTCATTAGTTGACATGATTGACTATGTCCAATGTCCAGTGTCTAGCACTGTTAAGCTAGTCTCAGTGCAGCTTGGAGCTGCAGGGTCTTTTTGGAAGTGGTGCCATCTACTCCAGTCCCATCTATTTCCAAAGAGAGATTGAGCAACTTCCCTAAAATGTCACAGCTGTCTAGCACAGAGCTGAGTTCTGAATCCCATTCCAGCTCCCGAGCCCGTGCCCTCAAAAGACGTCGTGGTGCTCCCTCTGACAGCTCTCTTTTTACAGAAGAGAAACCCACGGTGCAGAGAAGCAAATTCCAGCCTTGTCTGATTCCAAATCCATCTTTGTTTCTGGCTTCCACGGTGAAGGTTAGCTCAGGGTATCATAGGATATTATTTGCCATGATTGCTTTTGAAATTCTGTATAATTTGTGCTTCTGAGAAATGGGACCCCATCTTGTTTGGGGTTCCCGTCTACTGGCTTTCTTATGACCCAGACAATATGGCAATCACGGGTACAGTGGGACCCGAAAGAAACCCAAGCAGGGGCCCGGCAGCCTCCCCGGAATGGCGTGCAGCAGATGGCATTGGCGCTGGCCTTCGTGGTCCTGTGTTTTGTGGCTTCTTTGCTAATGGTCATAAACTTGGTATTTGCTTTCGGTACTTGGGGAGCCCTAACCTCTAATTAAATTGGATCTGAGCAGGTGGAGAGCACACAGCTAGAGAGGACATTTAGCAGCTGGTGAGACGGTGGGAAGGAGACCAGACACAGCTCAGCCGGCTGATGGCTTCTGCTCTCACCAGGTGGGCTGTCAGCCCTCAACTCCCACAGGTCCACTTTCCTCTCCCCTGCCCCTCCTATGAGCCTGGGGCCCCCTCTTTTATCTTCTTAAAGAAAAGCAGTTACTTCTCCAGGGGCTCTCCTTCTCCCTCCTCCCCGTTTCAGATTCCATTATTGGAACATGGGCTTTCCACTTGCCAACACAATTTTTAAGGTTCACCCTTTCATTTCTCCCTAAGACAAGGTTCAGGGCCCCAGGGACTTGGCCTGGTGTTGACGCCTAAGGAATATGGAACCGGAGTAAAGTCATTTACTCAAGAGGCAGGAGCAGAGTGGCTTAGCCTAAGGGCAGCAGAGAGGGTGCATCTTCTTAAAGCCTGATTCACCTTCCCCTGTGCAGTAACGCTCCCCCTCTGACTCACAGTGTCTCACCTGTCATTAGGGAACATAGTAGCACCTGCTTCCTAGGAAGGGCGGGTTCCATGACATTGTGCATATAAAGCATTTAGCATGGGGTCTAGCAGGCAATGAGCACCCAGGAATATCACTTGTATGGATGGAAGTGCTGGGCCTGGGGATGCATGTGCCTGTCCCCTGTCACTCTTTCTTCTCAAGCCTCAGACCTTGAGACACGGGGGTCCTTGGAAGCAGCCGTCCATCTTCGGTGACCCCTGCAGGGATGAAGAAGAGGAGGGTGTTTAGTCTCTGGAAAATCAGCTTCCTCCTCCAGTTCAGGAATGTTTTGGAAAGTCAGCTCCATCCCCTGTGCGTCCATGGGGGATGGCTTGGGAGTCATTTGCTGCCCATCAGTGGCTCGTTTAGGGTTGGTTCTTATTCTGAGCATCTCCCCTGCCCTTCGACTAACCAAGGCCAGAGGGCACTTGGCATTTCTACCACTCGCTGGTCTCCTCTGTTATTTGTTCTTTGTCATTTTCTGTGGGAGTTCGTCTGGGCTCCTCGGCCAGATGATCAGCAACTTGGTGTCTGCTGCAGTATCAGTCAGCCCGGAGCTGCGTACTTGATACATGCCCAGGAAATGTTTATTCAGAGAGTGAATATGAGACTCGATATTGTCTTAGTTTCCTGATCTGTAAAATGGGGACAAAGGTGATAGTACCTTCCTCAAGGGGTAGTTGGGACTATCAAATTAGTTAACAATACACATTTAGTTCTTAGAAGAGTGCCAGGCAGATAGGAAGCCCTCATTAAATGTTACTTTATAGCAGTGACAGTGCTCTTTGCAACACAATATGGTGCTCTGGGGACAGCGGATGGGGTGGTTAAAAAGAACAGGAAGCCCTTATCAAGTATTTCCTAGGTGCCAGGCACATGCTAAGCTCTTTACCCATATTACTTCATATACTGCTCACGGCAAACCCAAGACGGAGGCTCTATTTCTATCCTCATTATATGGACGAGGAAGTGGAGGCCTGGGTCAGTGGAGTGACTTGTCCACACACCCAGATAGAAGTGGCAGAGCCGGCCCCGGGCTGTCTCCAGCAACTGGTGCTGTGCTGGTTTCCCTCTTTCCCTCCCAGCCATCTTCATCTTCATCTCCCTGGTGTTCCATGTCTCGCTGCACCAAGTATCTCGTTCACGCAACGTGTACTTTCCCGTGAAGCCGGACAAAAGGTGGGTGGGCGGTGTAACATTCTGGCTGTTTCAGGGCTTTCTGATTCCGCTTTCCTGTTCTCCTTTGAATCACTGAAGGTGATTCTGCGAAGCCCGTGTGCCCTTCGTGCTTGCTTGCAGGGGCGTCTCCTCTCCCTGGGGACTCACCCCGGCTCACGGTGCCCAAGGCTATTTGGAATCAGCTTTACGGTCTCTTGCCAACGGCCTCCCCACCTTCCCTTATCACACACCCCAAGGCCGTCTTCCCTCCCTGGAACTGTAGGCTTTCAGACCCGTCCAGGGCAGCCCTTCTCCCCTGCTCTGCCTGCCCAGCTTCTGACCGCCCCCCCCCAGGAGGTGGGCATGTAGTTACTTAAGGCTCAACCCGGATTCACGACCCTGCTTTCCCGCCTCCCAAACGCGTGATACAGGCGAGTGACATAACCTCCCCGGGCCTCAGCTTCCTCCTCTGTTCTCAACCGGGGTCACAGGCTTGGTTCCTAGGGAAGCAGGCTCTGAAAGGAGTGCAGCATGCGGGGTGATTATTAGGGGGTCCCATGGGGATCCACAGCTGTGGGCGGGAAGGGAAGGACCTGGGAGCAGGCAGAGGGCGGCGTCAAGTTGCCATGGAGGCCCAGAGACAGCCTCGGCCAACCGCACGGGGCGCTCTGAGCTGTCAGATTGTCCTGCGTTGGGCCAAAATGGCCACGACATCATACACCTGCCTTGATGGGTCACTGGATGAGGCCTGTCCCCAGAGAGGCGTGACCTTGAGCGAGGCAGCCATCTGAGGTGTCCCTGCAGGGCCGGCAGCTGGATGAGTCCCTGCGGGTGGGCAGCAGGCCCTTCCTTGAAGGTGGGTGGGGGCCACATGTTCTAGTATCCCAGGCATGGGCTCAACAGCAATCTCAGCGTCGTGGGTTTGTGGTGAAGATTAAATCTGATGCATGTAAAGCACTTAGCCCAGTGCTTGGCACACCCACATGTTCTAGAAATGTTAGTTATTATTATGATTGATATTGGACCCGACTCAAATCCCTCATCTTCCATAAAACGGACCTTGACTGCTATGGTGAGAATGGATAGCACCTGCTGTCCCCTTGCTCCCCACCCATTTCTGGAGCAGAGCTAGATGTTTCTGTCTTCCCTGCTGGGTTTGGACTTTCTTGCAAGCAGACTTGCACCTTACTATCAAATTCCTAGCCCCTGGCACCTAGTAGGCCCTCAGTCAATACTAGAGTGCTGAGGCTCTCCAGGAATCTTTTGCACCATCATGTTAATTTATAGGCAAGAGAGACTAACAAACCAACACAGCAGGAAGCTGCTCCTGGCAAGGACCTCCGGGTCTCCCGACTTCCCCACTTCCTCATTTGCAACCACCCTGCCTTCCCATTTCTTTGGCTTCCACCCTCTCTTTTGATCGGCTTTGCTAATCTCTCCTTCCCTTGGGCCTCTACCCCCATTCCCAGCCTGGCAGAAGTGGTGGCACCCGCAGAGGCAGAGGAGCACCGACTTGAGGCCCGAGGGGCTCATGGCGTCCCCTTTCTGGACCTCGGTGTCCTCATCGGTAAAACGGGCACGATCCTCTGTGTCCCAGGTGGGCTGTGAAGTTGGGAAGCGATGTAGGGGACATGTGTATCCCAGCACCCAGCATGGGGACGCCCCCAAGGTATAGTAGTGCTTCTTACTGGCTTGACTTTTATTCCTGTTCCCTGGTGTAACCTGGAGCTCACGGCTTGGCTCATGACATATAACTACCTTGTTGGATGCTTTAGCATTTCCAGAGCTCTGGGATGGAGGCCACAGAGAGTGATGGATCCAGGCACCCAGCCTAGAGATTCTGTACCGAGGCGAAAGGGAGGCAGGAGGGGAACGTTTGGACCATCTTGATGTGACGGCTCTGGGTTGCACCTAGCACAGCCTTTGGCAGGTAGCCGTCTGTCTGTCTCTGTCCACCTGCCAAGCCCCTCCAATACATAATTCATCCTGATGCAGAATGTGGCTTGGAAGTCACACTGACGGTGCCATAACCAGAAGGGCAAGTGTGTTTACATATGCGGGAGGGAGAAGGGAGCTCAGCCGTTTTCCAAGTGCCTATGGCTCTAGGTGAGGGGCAGGCGCCTCAGTGCCCACTCCCACAGCTCTTTCTTTGCAGCAGTAAGTCTCGGGGTTGTGTCTTTTCCCCCCAAGACTTAAAGACTTGACATTGCTCCCCCGATCTGCCAGATGAGCTGCCAATCACTCTGGATTTCAAAAGTGCAGCGATTTTCTTTCTACTTTAAAATACACCTGCACAGCTTCCTGTTCCTCCTCCCATCCCCTCAAAAATCCAGCCCTGATTCTTCAGAAAGTCACCTTTGCAACAGTGTCAACTGCCAGGTCCCCACATGGCCCTGTCCCTATTTTATAAGGAAGGTTTGCAGATCCTCCTCCAAGTCAAAATCCATTTTCCTGTGGTTTGAAAACGTGGCATGGCATTTTGAGATGCTGTTTCCTTGGAGATGGACAATCTGCCTGCAGATCTGGGAACCTGCATGACACCCAGCCAGCTTTTGTGCCTGGTGGGAACAGGGAAACGGGTCTCGGAAGCAAAGCAAAAGCCTTGAGCCCAGTTTCTCTTTTTGTACGCCCGGCAAAGTGCCACAAAGCACGAGCCCTTTGATGTGATAATGTGAGAATGAGAAATGATTTTTTTTTTTTAAAAAGGTCACTGCCATTTAATTAACCTGTGTGCTAGCAGCAATTAGTTCAGGACATTTAAATGATTTACATGAAACCAAACCCCTTTATATGCACTTCTGTTGAGGGCTTAGGATAATAGTTGAGTTGTTAGTTTTCCAGGTTAATAGAGAGAGACTAGGTTTTATTCTTTCAACAATGATTTCTTGAGCATGTACCATATGCCAGACCCTGTTCTAGATACTAGGGATACAGCAGTGGCCCCTTCCATTGTGGAGCTGAGATTCTAGATGAAGGGTCAGAAAACCATGGTCCACGGGCCAAATCTGGCCCTCCACCTGTTTTTGTGAATAAAGTTTTATTGGAAGACAGCCTTGCTTCTTCCTTTCCTTCCTTCTTGCCTCCATCCATTCTTCTCCCTCTCCCTCTCTCCCCTTTTCCTTCCTGCCATATTACACTCAAATTACACACGATAGGCATTTCCATTGTGAAGAAGTACACACATAACCGAAAGTGGATGTTTCCCCAGCCCCCTTACTCCCACTGTCTTTTTCAGTGAAAACTCTTCCAGTTCTTTCTCCAGGCCCTTATGTACATCACACAGATATATAATCAATATATTCAATTATTATATATATGTATCTATGTTTGTATATATTTGTTTGTATAAATGAGATCATATGTGTCTGGCGGCTCGTTTTCTTCCCAGTGTGTCTTGGACGGTTTTACATGTCTGTTCTCATTGCCCACGGGCTGAGGCCAGCCCGCTGCCTGGTTTTATAAATAAAGTAATAAAGTTTTATTGGAACACAGCCATCCCACTCATTCACGTGCTTTTAGGGCTGCATTTGTGCTGCAGCGGCAGAGTTGAACTGTTGTGACAGACTGTATGGTCTGCAAAGCCTGGAATAGTTACAGCCTGGCCATTCACAAAGTTCGCCAGCCCTGGTATAGACTAGCTCATTCTTTTGAGTGACCACCTAGTGTTCTATCATGCGGATGCCTCGCATTCCATGAACTCACTCCCCTGTTGAGACGACTCCTGCTTTGCTCCCTTTACGGGCCCTACTGAGGACCCACTAACTGGACTGTCCTTGGGGTGCTTCAGATTTGATGTAAACACCATGGGCTTTTCTGGTGGGGTGATAGTAGAACCTGCACCTCCAAAGCTTGCAGCAGCGATGGACTCTGGACTCGTGGCTTAGGTGGTGTGTCCCTGTGTCCCCTGGGAGGGTGTCCTTTGGCGGTACATTTCCTCTTTTCTTTGGGCAGACTCCAATCTGTTTGGATTTCTGTGGCTTAAACCTTCAGACTTTGAAGTCTGGTTCTTGGAAAGCTTGAGCAGA